>BMAO01025659.1:0-41378 GCA_019973975.1 Trichonephila clavata
AGAAATCTGCTAGGAAAACAAGGGAAAAGAACATTGTCCAGGAATGTACTGTATTTTCAACTTTAAAAAATAATTTATATTATAAAATTAAGGAATTTTTTAAACGCATTTTTCTAGTTTTAAGCCTGCAAGAGTAATTTTAAAGGCACATTATTTTAATAACCAGTAATTTTAAAGGCACATTATTTTATAACCGTAATTTTAAAGGCACATTTTATAAACCAGTAATTTTAAATTCGCATTATTTATAACCAGTAATTTTAAGCATACTAACTACCACATGCGCTCTCAAATTTAATTATTGGGAAAAATCTGTTAGTTATATTCGAGTTTTTGTTTGAAACATTATGGTTATTTCTTTACTCTAAATGAGTTAGGCATCTGGTAAAACCAGTTCGAGGTCATTGATCACCATAAAATTTCTAAAAGAGAGATAGTTTAAAAAATGTCTTGAAATATTTTAAAAATAGGGAGAAAAAATATCGAATTACAAGAGCAAAAGTTCATTAAATAGAAAATGCACTTCACTATTGGAAGTTTTTTACGAAGAAAATAGTAAAATGTTCTTGGTTCCAGGAAAAAGTTCGCAAAATAAAGAAATTCGTAAAAAAGAGGTTTGACTGTATATATATAAATCAACCAAACATTTCCACAAAATAACGCACAATTTACATCGAAACAATGCCGGATAATCAGTAACTTTAGTTATAGTTTTCAAATTTCTTTATCTTTATATCAGTGTAACAAAAAAAAAAATGCTTTTGAACGATGATTGAAAACGAACAAACTTTAATCATATAATTTTCTGTTGCGACCCATTAATTGTAGAACATAGTCCAAATTATATAATTTCTTAATTTTTTTGCGTAAATAATTAAATATTTAGGAAGATCATTTCTTTTCGTGAGGCTGAATATAATTTAGTTAAATTATTGCATCAATTTAGGATTATTCCTTACGTTAAAACAGAAAAAAATCCCATTACATTGTGATATTAAATGTCTTTTAATGAATGTAATTGTTTCCATTAAAAATAAATTCTTCAGAAATTTGATGATATTAAAATATAGAACTATATATTTACAGAAGTAAATCTTAAGGAACTGTGAAATACTATTGTTGTATTTTCGAAAAATAAATATTAGCAAAATATAATTTTATTAGCTTTAATTTAGTATTTGATTTTTTAAAAATGTTGCTTTTATTATGAAATTAAACTGTTCGAAATTAGAAAGTTTAAAGTGCTACATTTATGTAGGATGGAACAAAATTTATCAAACTTTAATATACAGTCTCGCGAAAATGTTCGTACTTAAAAAAAATTGTAGAAATCGTACTTTAACGTACAATTAAACTTCGAATATGCAGACCTTTCTCGTTTTATATATTCTCCATGGGATTTCAAATGAGATTTATTTTATTTTTTTTAAATTCTTACTCAATTTATTTTTAAAAGAATTAAAATGCAGGAAAGAGGAGGGAAAGTACAACAAAAGTAATCATACACCAAAACATTTTTGAAGGACTCTTAAAAAAATATCTTCTACTTTTTCTTTTCATTTCTACATCGGCAACAAACGAAAAATCGTCTGCTTAAATAATATATTTGTGTGGTTTCTTTAAAATATTCTATTATTTTGTTATTGTATTATTTAAAAATGGCTTGTAGTCTTACAGAGACTACAAAAAGCGTTCGAATATGAATTATTGTTCATTCCAAACTATGGTAAATTAGTGCAAAACATATCAAAATAAGTAAACGTTCTCCATGTGTGATAAAGCGATTTAAAGAAGAAATATAGAATTGAAAACAAGCCAGAGAAAAAGGCGTCCAAGGCAGTTAACTCAATGTGATCAGAGATTTATTGTTAGAAAATTTATCAGAAATCCACATTTGAGTGCTACAAAAGTTTCTACAGAATTACTGAAAGATTTTTTTAGCTCAGTTTCTTCTGAAAATGTTTGATGAGGGGCATATGATAGCTTGGGGAAGAAAAAACAAGGGACTTATAATCCCAAGAATTTATTTGGAACAGTAAAGAATGCATGGGAAGTGTTCTTATGTGAGGGTAATTCGGTATTTATTGATGGTATTGTGAGTCATGAACTTCCAAATATTTTAAAGAACAATGTTAAATTATCTGCCCGAAATTTGGATATTGGAGAGAACTTCCTTTTTTATTAAAAAATGACCCCAACCACACTGCTCTGAACGTACGCCTTTGTTGTCTCTATAGGTTTCCCACGAATCAGAAAAAACACCTCCATATCCTGATTTAAGCCCAATAAAGAACATTTGAAGAGAACTTGAAAAAGTAAGATGATATGACATAAAGACAAATACGAACTGAAAACAGTAATCACAGAAGAAGGGAGGAACATCGATGAAGAAATTACAAAAAAAAAAAAAAACTGGTGAAATCTATAGAGAGACGTTTAAAAGCTGTTGTGGAAGATAAAGGATATCCTAGTAAATTTAAAGAAGTTCTGTAGTTAAAACTATATTAAGTTTTTTAAGTGTAGGACTTTATAAAGTAATTTTTTAGTAGTTTTTTGATTATTAATTTTTCAAAATAAAAGTTATACTATGTTTTAAAAATTGATTACGTAATTCCATTAACAGCAAGTTGTAAATATTATAAAAAATTAGAATTCTTATAATATTAATACTTATTAGTCGATAACGCTAAATTTTATAGAAAACAGCAAGTGTACGAACACTTTTGAGAGCTACAGTATGTAAAGCAAAAATAAATTCCTTCTCGAAGCGTAAATGTACCTAATGTACGTGAATATCATCAATATAACTTGTAAATGTACATATGTTTACACACTCGAAAATGTATGTAATCAACATAGCTTTTGAAAATTCAAATAAAAATTATACAGTTACTTCTAATTTCCATTAATTTTTCAATTTTTTTATTCTATGTATTCGTTTTAAATATTCTGTCTTTTCTTATTGATTTAGATAATAAACAATTGAAACAATAGAATTTTATTTTTTCTGTTTATTTCTAACACAAATCTCTCTTTTATTTTTGGTAGTTTAGAAGTAAAGGGCTTTAATAATTTATGTTTGTATTTTCATTTACTAATAACAGATATGTATTTAAAGTATTATAAGGTGGTTTACATTTGTTTCCAGTCGTTTTTGAATTTAAGAAATTTGCTTGCAAAAATATATGATAAATTATTAAAATGATTTAAATATATCATACAGTGGACCCCAAAAGTGTTCGTACAGTTGCAGTTTTGCTATAAATTTAATGTTTCGACTAATAAAAATTAATATATTGTAATGTAATTTTTTTAATGATATCTGTAACTTGTTCTTAATAGAATGGCATAGTTACTTTTTAAAAATGATATAACTATTTTATTTTTAAAAATTTAATAATCAAAAAGCTATTGAAAAAATTAACGCCACAAAAGTCTTCGTACACCTACAAAAACCTCAACTTTTAGCTTTAAATATTGTATTTCTTTCTTACTTTAGTACTTAGTAGGATATCTTTTAGTGTCCACAATAACTTTTAAATGTTTTCGTATAGATTTAATCAGTTTCTTGTAATTCGGCAGTGGTTTTTCTCCATGCTTCTGTTCATTATTGTTTTTACTTCCCATTATATGTATATATATGTCTATGTTTTTTTTTTAAATCAAATTCTCAACCAAATATGTTCTACTGAGCTAAATAAACTGATTGAGAAGGTTTTTTTTCAGAATTTTGGACAGTTGTAGAGACACCAGCGGCGTACATTGAGAGCAGAGCGCTTGGCGTCATTATCCTGTTAAAAATGAAGTAATCTCCTATATCCAATTTCCGCCGGATAATTTAAAATTTCACTTTAAAGTATTTAAATAGAGCTGATGATTCACAATATCATAAAAAAAATACCAAATTACTTAATTTGAGGCCGATTTACACCTCCACGCAATAACACTTCCATCTCCATGGATCATTGATCCAATTTGATTCTTGGGATTAAGTTTCAGAAAATTCAAAATTGACAGCAAATTGATTGGGATGACGAAAAATTAAAACATTTTGGCTCTGATGGGCATATAATAATTTAAATGAAAAAATGAGGAATTAATCCCATGAATTTATGTGGAACAAAAACTCCTTCACCTCCATGCTCAGCATGGAGGTGGAGAAGTTCTTGCTTGAGGTGTAAATCGACTTTAAAATTAGGAAAATTTTTTTTTGTTATTGTGAATCATGACTCTATTTAAAATATTTTAGGGGAATTTTGACTTATCCGCCCAAAATTAGGGTATTGGAGACCACTTCATTTTTTAACAAGATAATGACACCACGCGCACTTCTCTCAATGTATGATGCCCCTGGTGTCTCAAGAACTGCCTCAAATTCTGAAAAAAACCCTCAATCTCAGTTTATTTAGCCCCAGTGAACATATTTGAGGAGAATTTTATTTAAAAAAAAAGAAAAAATGACATATAAACACATAATGGGAAGTAAAAACAATAATAACAGAAGCATGGAGGAAAACCGATGCAGAAATTATAAAAAAAACTGATTAAATCTATACCAAAACATTTAAAAGTTATTGTGGACACTAAAAGATTATCCTACTAAGTACTAAAGTAAGAAAGAAATGCAATATTTAAAGCTAGGTTGGGATTTTTGTTAGGTGTACGAAGACTTTTGTGGCGTAGTTTTTTCAATAGCTTTTTGATTATTAATTTTAAAAATAATAGTTATATCATTTTTTTAAAAATAATTATGTCATTCTATTGAGAAAAGCTGCAGATATCATTAAAAAATTAAATTACAATTACAATATATTAATTTTATTAGTCGAAAAAATTAAATTTTTATAGGAAATTGCAAGTGTACAAACACTTTGGGGTCCACTGTATACAAATACTTGTCTATTTTATAATAATACCATTACAAAAGATATAAATCTACATTTAAAAAAAAAAATGCATTCAGAAAGCCATGAAACGAAATCAATCACATAAGCATTCGTGCACTTTAAACACGCATTAATAATAGTAAAAATATAACAATATAGCTCAAACAACTACATAGACTCAAAAATATACAATAGCTATGTCAAATAGCTTTAATATTTAGTTGGAATTCGCTAATTTTTGTAAGATTATTGAATATCTTGTAAACTGGATCCAAAAATGTAAAAATTTTGAATCCCTATCAAACCATTCCAATAAGAAAAATTTTTGTCAACTGTATTTGGAGGATTGAAAAATGCAAAACATTACCATTTCAATATTAACGAGTTGAAAAAATCGTTTGACACGCTTTGAGGTTTATAATATTTCTTTTACTATCTTTAAAAGTACGGGAGAATTAAATTCAGAAAAATAAGTAGATGTTACGGTTGTATTTTATTATAGAATTCTTGACATATTTAATTAAAATATGGAAATGTTCTGAATATTTAAAAATCAAAAACTAATATTTTTAAAAATTAAAAACTTCCAGTAGAGCACTTTAGAGGTTGACCAAATGATATTTTTTATTAAAAGTGATGGTTAATTATTTAAAATACTATGAATTTTAATGACAATTTCGAGTGTCTTGATTATGATAAAGTTCCTTGTTAATATTTCTAGGAAAAAAAGCTCGATTTTAAGACATATTACGAAAGTATTTTCTATGATTATCGTCTTTAAAGATATTAACATTTAGAAATATAAACAAATCAAATAAAAAAAATTTTGATATTTTAATAAATTTTTGGTAAATAGCATATACATTTTATCAAATCAACATTTATCACGTCGCTTCAATAACTTTATCTATTTGTCATAACGCTGTATGCTCAAATAACTTTCAGTAATCAAAGGACAAAATTTCAAATAATTCAAAAATTTCGAAAATATTTTGATTGAGCCCATTTCCAAACACACCGAAAATTAAATATTTTCCCCCAAAACTCAGAATCAAAAGAATTTCATTGTGGAAATGAACTCTTCATTTCTACTGAATTGAAACGAATCGCAGTAACTCAATCTTATCCGTTTTGTGAGAAATAGAACATGGAATACACGATGGTTTTCTGCTTCCAGTAGAGCATAAACTTCGTTTAAATGAGAGAAAAATTAATGTGCTTTATTTAATGCTAATCTAAAGATTGAAATTTGGAAATCACTTTTCCATAAAAAAAAAAAATGGACTGCATGACAATACGATAGCATAGACAATAATTAATTAAATTTATTCTAAATTTACAATAAGGAAAAATGTAATAAAATAAACAGAATTATTTGAGTAAGATGTTATGTGATGTTTTTTACACTTTCTAGAACTTTTGGATGATATAATAAATACAGGCTGTGTTGCATAATCATTGAAAATAAGATTGCCTGTAACGAAGATTTCATTTTCCTTGGAGAAATACATTTCAGACAACTGTTTTGAATAAAATTTCAGTAAAAATTTAAAAAATAAACAAATTTAAAATCATTCAACAAAAATATTTGAAACAAGAAATAATTCACCTTAGACGACATGTTACACAATACTTTTATGAGAATATAAAATTCGCAAACATTTTGCTTAATACTTAATTAAAAATTTTACGATCTATCGTTTAATATATATTTTTAAATTAAAAAATATATACTGAATAAATTATAATATATTTTTTGATATTAATGAAGATACCTAAAAAACATCATTGATAACAATAATAAAAAAAAGAATATGGTTACAGAATATCTGAATATAATCAACTTCGTTGCAAATCAAGAATTTTCTTTAAAAAAAAAAATCAAAATTTAACATTAGATCACAGTTATGTACTTATAATTGGTTGCGTATAATTAATTATAAAAATAGACCTCTGATAAAAAAAACTCAAGCATAAACTTACTGATTTGTTAATAATCTTGTAGCTTCTTCGGCTACAAGCGCCATTTTAAGAGATATTTTGCTACAACTTTCGTTTTAGCAGATGCTGCAGCAAACCAAGATGGACTACCAGGATCCAAAACGATGCCTGTAGGATTAAAAAAAAAATCTTGTTTTTATTTATCTTATTATTTATCTTATTAATCATATTTACCTAACATTACTCTTGGTTTTTTTTTTCTACTTGTTATAATTGCTTTTGACATGTTCGCTATTTACGTATACATTTTTTCTTTCTAAATGCCTAGACATGTTTTAAAATTTTCTGGATTGTTTTCCCATGTCATACTCTGTCTAATTTGGATTAAATAATGTACGTAAAATATTAAAAGTGGAAATAAACATTAAGGTATCCAACTACACTAAAATTGTAAATTTTGCCAAAAATTGACAAATTTATTTTATTTATGGCCATCTAACTTAATAAAAATACCAAGTTTATTATTTTCCGTTCACTAGGACAAAAACTACAAGTGTTTTAGTAAAGCAGATGTCATTACTTTAAGCAAGATGTCAGATTTTAAAATGCGTTTTACTCGAAATGTGTGTGTTCTTTTTAAATACTCAAACGGGGCCAGCGATTGCTAAAAAAAGTTTGAAAATATTTAACTGAAATTTTTTGTGTATGTCTGTATAATAGTAGAAGTGATTTAATCTTCAGATTTACAATCACTGTTTTATGACAAAATTTACAGCCCCTTATGTGAATGTAATTTCTGTTTTTCTAGCTATTTCATATAATAACAAAGATAAAGTGCTCTAGTTTTCGTAAAAATTAAAATATCTCTTATCCTGAAGTCATTTCAAAATGAATAACATAGCAACACATCAGAATTGAAAAATTGAAAACTGTTCATAAACTTTTGATACAGAATGGGCCCCCTTTTATGTTATTTTTGTAAATTTTTCCCATTTTTTCCCCTTTTAGTAATAATAATTTTTTTCTCTTCTTAATTTCAGTCTATTTTTCTTAAAATGTCAAAACAAATCTAAAAACCACAAAAAAAATCCCCATATCTCCCTTTTTTTTAAAGAAAGTTGTCGCAAGTAGTCGGATACCTTAATCAAAATTGCACAAATATTGCAAGAGAAATAAACTGATAAAATAATGTGTTGTTTTAAAAAGATTCTTGGAACCAGTTGATTTTCTGGTTTTGAATCTGCCATATCCTTAAGTTTACCGTTGAAATAAACTAGATAAATAGCTTTCGAAATTATCAAATAGTTATCTACTGTTTTAATTGTAAAAACAAGAGACCAGTTAAAAAAGTGTAGATTTTTTTTACTGTTTTATCTTCTTGAAACATCGTTCTTTACTCGAAGGAAAAAAACAGCACTTTGCTTTTTCTTAAGCGATTGAAACGTAAGCGTATTATATAAGTTTTCTTTGTTTTATATTTTGTAAAGGCTGACACACATTTACTTCATTACAGGATGATAGATTCAAACTTCATGTATTGAAAAGAGAACTATGTTCTGGTGAGATTCCGCATTGTATTAGTTTCGTGTTCGACAGGATTTCCATCATTATTTCGAAATCGTTTCTTTTCCTTTCTTTATACTTGTACATCTAAGTTCATAAAAACTTTCATTGTGTGTAAGCAAGTTGACTCTTTCTCTGTCATCATTGGTGATTATTGTGCAATTACAATATAAATGAATCGTTGCCATCATTCGTTTGTAAAACCTATAATAAATATCCAGCTTTAAAATTGGGTATAAGGGAAAGTTCTGTCGTTTTGAGCACGTGTACTTTATGCGTTGTCGATCCTTAGTAAGAATTCGGGTCCAACTGAAACCGGTTTAAGCAGTTAGATTAGTATATATGATGATTTATACACTTTTTTTGTGTTTTAGTCAGTTTTTTAAAACTTGTAAAACTGTCAACATGAATGAAGAAATAGTGCACTTAAGACATTGTAAATTGTTTGAATTCCAAAATGGGAATAACACGATAGAGGCAAAAAGTAACTTGTGCAGAAAAGCAGTAACAACTCGAACATGCCAAAGATGCTTGTGAAATTTCGCTTGGTGATTTTTCTTCGACAGATCAGGAAGGCCACCAGATGACAGTGACGAAGTGCTACATAAAATGATCAGGACAAATCCCACGTTAACTTCCACAGAACGGGGTTCAAGCTTAGAATTCATCAGACTACTGTTTTGGATTATATTAAGAGGCTTGGTTTCGAGTCCAAACTACTGTTTGAATGAAACACGAACTAAGCGAAAAAACTTAATGGACAGAATTTCGATATGTTGTTCAAATCTTGCTCCTTACAAAACGGAACCATTTTTGAACCACATGGTGACTAGAGATGAAAATTAGATATTGTATAAACACATTTTCATCTAACTTTTGCTGAACTCTCCTCTATTAAAAGGATAGAATTGAATGCATTTTTGAGAATACCCCCTGCTCACCCTTGGTATTTTGGGGAGAAAACCTCTTAGGTATCACCAACTTAATATTCCTAGGGATCAGCAGACGGCTCTATCGCGCTTTTTTAGTGGCCACATCAAATCTCTTACTTTTCAACAGGGCCGGAAAGTCTTTCCAAAGTGTCATAGGGGCGAGGCTGATCAGGCCTCCCCCAATCATATTCTGAATTGTTTGAGTTTTACATTTGACGAGGTTTTAGGAAATCCTATTTTATTTATGGATTTTTTTGGAGATTTTTGGTTTTATGGAGATGGTTTGTGTGTGTAGCTGAGCCACACCATCTGGGATAAGAAACAACAACATAAACACGTGGTTGAAAAAAAGCATATGTTTACACAAAAGGGAGACACCACCACCCACATCCAAAGCTGTCGTGCATCAGAAGAAGAATATATCGTTGTTGGTGAGACAGCCAGTGTGTATTGCACCATGAATTGCTGAAAGAAAATGAAACGGTCGTTCCTGTTTGCAACTTGATGTTTTGAATAAAGAAATTCAACATAAACGTTCATCTTTGGTCAACAGAAAGGGTGTGATTCTTCATCCCGACAACGCTTGCCTACACGCGGCAAGAAACATTGCATAAAAAAATTGCTGAGTTGGGTTGGGAAATTTTACCTCAGCCAGCATATACTCCTCATATTGCACCATTTGTTTGTAATTCGTTCAGTTGGCTGCAAAACTTTCTTGATGGAAATAAATATATAAATTAGGAAGGTGCTCAAATGGGGGAGCGGAAGAATACTTTGACTCCCAAAAAAAGAACTTTTTAGAGGGTTAGATAAGCTGCCGCAACGCTGGCAGACAGTTTTAACTAACGAAAGACATTATATTTTAGATTAATTTTTAAATAAAAAGTGAAAAATATTTCTGTTTTTCTTTAGAAGAAACCGACAGAGCTTTACCTTACATGCAAAAAATAACAATATTTACTTTAGCCTCTCTTTTATCCAGAGTATTTTTGACTCTAACTCTTTTAATAACTAAGTGATAATATTAGTTACATATGCATATATTTTTCATATTTAATCAAAATCAATTCAATTAGAAATCATCTTTCATTAAGGTAATGCAGCAATATTAGCCATCAGTATGGCAAAAATTACTTCGTAATAATTCAGAATTATTCTTCTTCAGTTTGTAAGGAATTAATTCCAAACAGCATTAAATTACACGCTTAACATGCTAAGTGATGCATGCTTTAGATGCTACCCTATCACAAGAACAATGAATCTTGAAATGTAATAATTTGAATTTTCATTGTCAATTAATTAAAATAAAAAATTTTTAGATTCTAATTTGCATATATGATGTTACAATTAAAAATTTTTACACATGACGCATTAATTTAATAATTAAATTTAAAATAAAATCACAGTCTGTGAATTACTTAATTAATAAACAGTAACTTTTTGATAATAAATATCTTAGTATTGTTATTATAATACATTTAACTAACACAAAAGTACAAATTTTATTACAAAAGTGTAAAAATACCAGTTCATTTTGAAATAAGTAGTATCCCGGTTGTGAAATTTGAATTAAAAAATTATTTTAAAAGAATACATTTGCAGAAAACACTTCAGCAAAGAATTATTGGTAGTTTCAAAAGGTAGTCTATATAATTTTTTTGGCAGACAATATTGGCTTATACATCATAAAAAATACATATATTTTTAAGAATACATTTTCAGCTTTTGTTTCACCATTATTAACTTAGTGCAAGTCGAAATTTAATCTTCAAAACCTTTTATAATCATGAAAATATCAGCATTTTTAAATAAAGGTCGTTTATTATCAGAATAGAAACAAAGAAATTTATAAAAGTTAATTTTACCATTTGCATAAATGCTTTGTTCTAACAAGCCCAATCTTCTCTCAACCATTGCCACCGATCTGTTAACGTATTTTTCCAGTTCTGCAGAAGAAATACGGGGTATTCTTGATACCCGGGGGGATGGTGGGGATGTTTTCCCATTGCCAATGCCATTGAAGAAAACTTGTCTAGGATATCGTTTGAGGATCTTTCCACGTTGAAGTTCTATTTCAATGGAATTGTTGGTATTTGTAATTGGAAAAACGAGATCCACTTGTATTACAACTAGTATCAAGATTATATTGAAAATGTTCCACCTGAAAAGATATTTTATATCTAAAAAAATTTGTTGAATCAATGTAGGAAACTTATTGAAATGATATAATTTTTTCAAAAGGAGATTCAATGATATTTTAAAAAATATTAGAGATAAAAGAGTGGAACAGTTACTTTTCACTTAGAAATTAAAACTTGATAAACGTCTTAATAATACTTAATTCGTACTAATTTCTAAATTTCTCTACAGCAACAAAGAAGCGCAAAAACAACCCCGTAAACAAAAAGCCTTAGTTCTTAGATGGGGTTCTAAAGTTTTTAGATACTCTAAGCCAGCGATTCTCCAACTATGGGGAGCGCGAACATACCGAAAAATCGAAAAGGAAAAGATTTAGTTTTTTATCAATTTACTGAAAGGAAGTAAAGCAAAATACATTCTGAACTGTGGAAAGTAACATAATACTTATCAAATTGCTTAAAATATTTATTATTTAAAAGTAACATGTACAAAATTTAATACTTATCTTGATAATTTGCACGGTTTATAGTAAAGGTCGTATTGTACCTTCAGCGTCAAAGTATATTATTATTACATTCAATATATTGTTATTGTATGGGGGAAGGGGCGATAAAAATTATGATAGGAAATTGGGTCGCAAATATTAAAAAGTTTGAAGAGTTCTGCTTCAGGCATCTTTTCATTTTCGTATCAAACTACATTGGAAATGATGCTATAAGAAATATATGTGTGTAATTTTGATCTCAGGTTAACTTAATTTTCAAGCAAATTTTATAAATAATATAGCCATTAAAAATAACCATGGAATTCTAATGGTATTAATACATATATTTTCAATTCCTACTATTAGTTCACTCTTTCTCTCTCTCTCTCTCTCTACATATATATAGTTCGAATTTTCAATAGTTAATTAAATACATTTATTCATCCACTGAAGTTCAAATACATTTTTTAAAATTTGTAGTGGATGACACTTGATGTTGATACAGTTTTTTCAAATATTAATTCATTAAACAAATTTAATTAACTAAAATAAAAAATTTCTTTGTTGATCAAAGTAGGAACTGACTTAAAAATTTTTTTTATATTACTTGTTTTAATTTAGAGTTTATATATTCTTTATTTTAACAATCCTGAACACAAATCAAAGAAAATATTAGTTCTGTAGAAATTTTGCTTTTAGAAATAGCGATATAAAAATAACACTTCTACAATTATATATTGTCTAAGAAAAATTTTATGTGTGTGTTTCCACAATATAATTGGAAATCTAGGGAAGCTACTGCACAACACACACACACATATGTAAGGTTGGGTAGTTTCGTTAATTTTTCACATACCATCGCGAGTATGATTTGTAATTTTAATAATTTGTCTCGTTCGCGTAACATTTGATTCAAAAACTACTTTGAAGGCGTAATTTTACTGTATTAATATTTTAAAGGAGTTCTAGATATTTTTTTGTTTTTAAATTTTCAGTAACATTTACGTAACTTACTTAGGAAACCAAAGCACAATAATTTTCTACAAGCCTAGTTACAGAAATACTTCGCTTTTTGCTACTAAGTAAGTAATAATTTTAAAATAATTATCTTTCATTATAATATAATATAGGAAAATCTAATTTAAACTCTGTAAAAAAATTTAAAAAAAAATTTTTTTTTTTAAATGAGAACAATTTACTGAAAAATATTTTAAATGTTTTTTTTATGTTGCATCTGTCAACATATATGAGTTTGTTATATATGTTATTGAGGGGGCTTATTCTTTAGGGATAATTTTTTTCACGAGAGGGGGGGGGATTTTTTAAAAATAAATCGTGTTTAACGGAAGAAAAAAATGTAATTTTCAAGTTTAATTGCATTCATTGAAGGGGGTCGAGAAAAAAAAAGCATTTTAACAACACACTTATAGTAAAATTTACAGAAAAAAATTGCATGTATGGTAAAAAGGGTACAATTTTTAGATTACTTTTATCTATAAAAATGTATATAGGAGAAAAGCGACTGATTCATTCACCAATAGAACTTCTGAAACTATTAGATATACATATTTGAAATTTGGCAGTCATGTTTCTTTTGTTGAGTAGAGATCTACTAAGAACGTGTTTTATGGAAATCCAACGCCAAGAAGGATTGAGGGGCATTATAAACAAAAATTCCCGTTTTTGAACTATTAGATCTACGGACTGAAAATTTGGCAGCTAGTATATTATATACGTTTAATATACATTCTTTTAGTTTTCTCTTTTTTATCGTTCTAAAAATTATTTTCTTTCTAATTCCTTATACGTTTGTAGTATTTAGAAGTAACTGGATCAATGCAATAACAATAAAATATATTCATTCGCATTTCTGTGAAGTAAATAATTACGATTAAAGAAATTTATTGTATAATAAGTCAATTGATTTCACTAATGTATGTTTGAAACAAGTAATGAGAAAATACTAATATAAAATACAACAAAGTGATCAAATAAATTTAAAAAAGGCGTCTTCTCCGATGCGTCAGTATTATAATACCTAACAAAATTAGGTTAATTTTAAATAATTATTGCAATTTAATGATTTGTAGAGGGCTTTAAAATAGTAAAAAAAGAGAAAGAGAGAAATGGCTAATTCCAAAAAGGGACTAATTTTATTCCATTCTATTAAGCAGTCAATTTCAATAAAAAATACAGAATATTTTAAGGTATCCGAACACGTTCGGAGTACTTTTTAACAAAATAGCATACTAAAACATTATAAATGCTCTTTTAGGACTCAATACCAATAAATATTACTATTTAACTATCAAAATTTAAAATAAATTACATGAATTTTACAAAAATCGCAAATATAAGTGAAATTTTAGCAATATTTTTGAAAAACTTCAAAGCAGTTAGAGAAAAAAGTAATAAACATATATTAGTAAAAGTATTACGAAAACAAACTAGATGCATTTATCTAGAAAATGTACTAAAATTTTAATTTTTTATTAAAATTTGAAAATTTTAGAGCTGATTGAGTAAACATTATAAGAAACATGACATTTTTTATGAGACCATTATTTAAATAACAAGCCATAACTCAAAAAGTATTCATACAATAGCAAATATTTTAGTACATTCTCTAGAAAATAACGTAAATATCAGGTTTAAAAAGTTTTATAGAAATACATTCGTAATATTTTGAGTTATCAGGCTCGCCATGATAGATTTTGAGCAATTTAAATGCCCACTTCTGGTAGATCAAAAACCCACTTCCGGTTTTTCTAACTTTATAAAATTGATTGTAACTTGGCCTCTAGGTAGTGTAGAAACAAAATAAAGTATATTTCGTAAAGTCAAAAGATAGCTCTATTCAATAAAATAAAAAACAAAAATATCTGTCTTGACTGAATTTGGTCATTTTCAACGTGTTCGGATACCTTAATAAGAAATATAAATTTTTTCGATTGGCATTACAGATGTATCAGACAATAGGCAGTTCGGTATTTACGTATTACACCGTCGGCTGATTTCTTCAAATCAAAAGCCATCGCCAAATACCACGATATGCAGTCAATGTGGAAAACCGTTCCCACGCATGTTATACGACAAAAAATACAATAGCAGCATTTTGCGAAGTTTTTGAAGTGGTGACGTCATTTTATTTGGCAAAATGAGTTGACAGTAATAATACATAAGTACCAGTAGTTCAAATATTGCTGAGCCTAAGCCTCTTGTTCTCACAATATACATTTTTCTCGTCTTTTATGCGACGAGTTTTTGACCTATCAAAATCATCACAGGAAGTAAATATATTCCATGGAAAGTAAAAGTATTTAGACTCCCTAGTGAGTAAAATTTATTACAATTAATATCATTTTGAGATTTTCTTTCCCAAGTTTAAAAAAAAAAACTCCAAATAGAAAAGTAGGTTGTAGACATAATCTTATTCTCAAAGTCGTAGCATCCGCATACGAAGAATACAAATGTGTTGTTTAGGAAGGTTGTGTCGATTGTAAGTGGAGGGAAATAACTGTGTGAAAACACCGACAAACACCGGAATTTTTGTTCTTTGCTTGAATTGTGTGATAATTTATGAATTCTTCGCCATATGACAGATATCTGAAATTTTGATTCTTCTGCTAAAAATAAGGAAACTGATACCATTATCTCACACTTATACATGTAATTTCACACGGAAGCTGTCTTTTTAATAATGTATTGAATATTATATATACATATTAATTAACTCGAATATAAATGTTTTCAATGAGATTTTTAGCATTTACAGAAAAAGAAAAGTAAGCCTAAACTGTTGGAGGTTCTTAACATTCATTGAATGAGCTTCATTATTTCGTTTTTGGCTTAGCAAAAGTTCAAAGCTATTCAAGATTTATAGAGTAAGATGAATAAAAAAATATTCCTTTTTCTATTATTAATATCCTATAAAACGAAAAAAAATTTTTAATTTCCAATAACACTTTTAGAATTTCATAGATGGTTCAATAACAATGGGCAATATTTTACACTAAAATAAGAATAAGTTACACATTTTTCACTGTATAAATATTTTCTTCAGTTTTAATATTTTAATCAGTTTTGTTAGTTTATATTATATATTATCACGTTTTTTTAAGGGACATGGTACGATTTAAGCAAAAAATTTTAATTTAAGGATTTTCAAAAAGTTTTTGGTTGCCTCCTATGTGTGTATATTATGTAAAACAGATTTTGTGATCAAAATCTCATAAAAAGCTAGCCATTTAATTTTTTAAGGAAAAAACTTAAAATTTGTGAAGTGATTTTAAAATGCTACTCCTCCTACAAAAGTTTACATACACGCATGAAATCTGATTTACAAGTACGTCAAACTATGCGTAACAAAAGTTGGTATGGGTTTTGCGATAACATGATTGGTTTTCGTACAATACTTCTTTTTATGAATGCTTGTTGAAAATTCCTTAAAAAATGTACAAATTCTCAGTTCAATTATTTTAAAAAAATAAGTATTGCTTTGATTCAAAAATGCATACCAACTTTTGTTACATGTACTAATAGTAATGGGTAAAAAAAATTCAAAGCATTAGGCACAATAGAAAAAAGAGCCTTGGCATTTTCAATGAAGACAAACTAGTTATTTTATCTTTCTGAGATAAGTCAGTTTAAAGTTTTGCATTTGCTATTGGGATGTGAATAAAAACGAATGCAAAAGCTATCATAATTCTGTATTTTTTAAGTTTAGAGCTTTCAAATTTTGTCAGATTATGGAAAAGTATATAAAAAATAATTTAAGCTAAAAAAATTAAATTTGATTTTTTGACCGATTTTTGTCAATAGAATCGTACTGTGTCTCCTTAAAATACTTTTTCTCCCCAAAGAACCTATTTTGATTCCTAGAAACAAGAAAGCTCTATCCACGATTTTAATTATTTACAAAAATATTAATTTTGTAGTTTCGATGCTAATAATGTAATTTAACTTTCGACAAAGTATATGTCCATGAAATAATTCGAAATACACTGTTTAAATAGCGAATTGCCTAGTAAACTTTTGCAAATTCTCAGTTTTATAGGCAATTTCTATATATATATACTAGCTGCATGGCCCGGCGTTGCACGGGCTTCTTCAAGTGTATAGATATTTATTGCCTTAAAAATTTCCTCTTCCCATCTCGGGGCAAGAACTCTTCCTAGTGTGTTTGTGACTTCCATTTTAGTACATCATTAAAATACCCTATTTCGCACTTTCTTCCACCTCTTTGCTCAATGGGATGGGTCCGTTTTCCGTCAGATTAGCCCGGCGTTGCACGGGCTATTACCGAGTACATCACTTTATTCCCATGGAAATTTCCGCTTTCCCTCTTTACGCCAGCACTTCTAGGAGAGTGATTTCTATATTTATTTCGGTAAAATTATCTTTTTATCTGAAATTTATTCTATTACTTAATAGGAAAATTTCTTTTCCCTCGTTTAACCCGGTGTTGTATGGGCTTTTTAAAGTATTAATCTCATTTTCCTCTTTTTTCCCTCAAGGATTAGATCAAATTTCTATTTTCGATTAATAATTATTAAAAACAACTTTAGTGAAAATTTTATCCAAATATACTACAATGTAAACTATAAGACTGATTTTCAAATTGGAGTATGCGTACTCTGGGATGAAGTAGATATAACAGATCTTTCAAGGAGTACGCGAGTAGCTCAGAAAATAAAAAAGTAACAATACTGAAAGACACACCTGCAAAGTTAATGGGATTAATTACTTATTTAATTGGTTATACTTATTTTAATGACCTTGAGGAAAGTCAAATCTTCATTTTATAACCAAGGTGTACAACGACAAAAAGAAAATTAGAATAATTGTTTTATTAGGTTATAAAATGTAGGATTTATATATATATATATATATATTATACCTTCCTTTTACACGCATTTCATTTGTTAAAATGAAATATATTGGGGAAAACTGTTTATTTTGGCAGTTTTTTTGGCTACTTTTTAAATTGGTCGCCAAACTATCTCAGGTTTACCGAAAAAAACTACCACCATACAAATTATCTAAAAAATAAATTTACCGGAATATGGAGTGTTATCAAAAAAAAAATGTGTCCCCTACATTAAAAAGGACGAGGTCCCTCTGGACCCTCTTCTATTTTTAAAACTCCTTGTTTTTTTTGTTTTGTTTTTTAGAAACTACTACAACTACTACATTATTCCCTTTGTTTTTAAATGAAAATAATCATAGAATCAATCCCTTCAATATTTTCAAACCAGTTTTCCATTTCTAAATCTTCTACAATCGAGCAAATGAAAGATTACAATCAGGAAACAAAGGAATACTCCATATACAAAAAGAAAAAAGATATAAAAACACAAATCAATATTGAATACGATTTTAAAAAATCATATATTTAATTGATAACTTTTCTTTATATATATATATATATATATATATATCATTGTTTTGTCTTTTGTTATATTAAAATAATATTGAACAATGCTTTTAAATGCAATTTTCAAATGTTCTGCTGAATATAATTTAAATTTTTGATCCTCAAAATAAACAAATTAGAAAGAAATTTTAATTGAATTTAGGCATTTAGTGGGCTATATTTTCTCTGCATGAACTTATATAAAAATCATTATTTCTGTATATATACGAGAAAATAAAAAACACCTTATTCCAAAATTTCATGCAATAATTCGAATGAAAATTATACTTCAAATTTTGCAAAACCCATGCTTTTTTGGATTTCCTAATAGCTTAAGTAATTCAATTTTTTATCGTGAATTAACTTTTAATGTCACTAATGTTCTAGGTATTTCGCATTTCATATGTAAAATATATTTACAATAATATGTTTCGTAATGAATAGTTGCAAGCTAATAACTACTCTATTAGACAGAAAAGAAATATTGATATGCTTTTTTAAATCAAGGGATCAATTAATAAAAAAGCGCTATTGTTCATTTTTTAAATTTATTAGTAATTCTTCATATGTTTACCGTGTCCAAAAGAAATCTTTTAAATCATTCAATCGTTTTGATCGCATTATTTGTTATTTTCTCCCAAATTGCTGGGTTGAATTTCCTTTTCATGAACTATCAACACATCAATAGCATAAAAATCAATTCTATTTTGAGGGAAACAAAATGTATTTCTCTCTTAGATAAGCTACTACTAAATATTAGCTTTAAAAATATAAATTTTGAAAAATAATTTCGAAGAAGTTATCTCAAAAATTGTTTAGATTCCAAAATTTACAGATTCTCTAATCTCTTCATTTATAGAGTTACTACTGATTTCTCAGAAACGTTTTATACTTGCTAATTTAGAGAACTAATTAAAAACTAATCTCTTAAAAAGTAATATATTTTATTCAAAATATATCGTTATCACTTTAAAATCAGCTAAATGCAGTATTCTGTTAAACCTGATTGATTCCAAGTTTCATTGGCATGTAAAAAAGATAGATACATTCGTAAAGAATGAGCAATAAAAAATGGATTGATGAAAAAGGAGGTGATAAAGAAGAAAAGTAAGAAATAATTAATCTCTTTCGAACAATGAAAAATCTAAATGTAAAAGAAAAATGGATTAAAATTTATTAGCTATTGGAAATTATTCTAAAGCGATTTGTTAAGAATATACAAATGCATCTTCGACAGATTTTTTTCAAAAAATTTACTAAATATCACAACAAAAAAATCGCTTTTCCCTACTTTAGTTCTAACATTAAAAATTCGATTAATCTAGCAATTTTTTCCTCCTATAAAATTATTAAACACAAATAAAAACTAAATCTTTCTTTTAAAAGTTTTGATTTCAATAAATAGGAAAAACAAACTAAATTTTCGATAATTTTTTCAATCCCCAAACTTTATGATATTTTTTATCAAAACCAACTCTTTTATCAACTTTTATCAACTTGAAATAAATTTCCTCCACAAAAGGGGCGAAGTTAGATAACCAGTTAATTTTATAACAGAATGACGATAAAATCGACTCAAGTTTCTTAGAGAGTAAAAAAGAATTCCATTTTCATCATTCGAAGTCATTAATTATTTTTATTAAATAGAACGTAAAATAGATAGAGGGATAGAACAAAAAAATGAATTAAATATTTGAGAATTTGAGAAAACTTCTAGAGAAGATTTGTAAAGCAAATACGATATCCATTGGTTTTATTAGCGAAATATCCACATTCACGTGCATGTGAGAACAAACAATACACTACAGACAAAAACACTGAAATTGATCTGAACAGGAAATTTAAACTGAGGTACATCAACCTGTCAATACGATAGTATTTTATTGAGTACATAAGAAATTATTTACAAAATGGAGACGAGTTTCTTTATGAAATGTCATAATTCATTCTAATTAGAATTGGTTATGAAGGGTAAATTTTAAGAAAAACTTGTTTCAATTATGGAAAAAACGTAAACAAATTTAAAAAATGTGTTCTTGCTATTTTTTCTGCATAAGATAGAGATTTTCAAACTGTGGGGGGCGCCAGCGTACCGAAAAGTCTAAAATAAAAGATTATTTTAAAAAAAATATTGTTGTTGTGTGTGTTGTTTCTAATACCACCTTTCTGACGGTGTCAGATCGAGGCCCATGAAATTCATCATGGCAAGGGGCTAGGTGTACGACTGTCGTTAGCTTTTAGCTTTGAGTACCATGCAGGTGACAGTGCGATTTGGCTCGGTTAAAAAAAGGTATTAATTTACTGAAAGAAAGCGAAACAAATACATATTGTGACATAATAAAAAATAAATACACATTTACACTGATATAATATACTTATAAATACACCAGTACTGCACAATGTACTTGATAATTAATTTAGCAATACTAAATTAAGAACAAGTTTAATAATTACCTACTAGTGACTCCCATGGGCTTGACTTACAGAACAAAGTTTTTTAACGCAAGTTTTAATGTTAGAAACTGACAGTCAGTTTCTAACATTAAAACTTGCGTTAAAAAACTTACTCTTCTACATTTAGCTGAGAACTCAACGAGGTGCAGCATTTATACACATTTTGCGCAGACTTCCAATAAGTCGCCTAGGCAGTTGCACTAATGTACACGAGAATACCAGATGTGATAGATACAAAATAGCGAGCAACAGAGACATAACTATTTTTCTAATGACATTTGTACTTTTAGAAATAAACAAGTAACATAAAAAAAATTTAAGTCAATTTCTACTTAGATCAACAACAAAAAATTAGTTACTTTTTATTAAATAGTTGGAATTAATATAAATATGTATATACATATGACAGAATCGCAACATTAAGTGGCAATTAATTGTTATTAATTATCATCAATGTATCGTATTGTCATCCAAAACAATCATGTATACAATATTTCGGTTCAACTGTTCAGCTTTGAAACGTGAGAAAAAAAAGTGTTTTAAAGTTTTGACCCAAGTGGCTGTATCTGTAATTCTTTAAATAATTAATTTAGTCTATAATTTAATTAATTATAATTAAATTATCATATTGTTACCCAAAACAATAGTTTGTAGAAAATTCCAGCTCAAATGAGCGCTCTAAAATGTGAGAGAAAAACCTTTTCTCAAGTTTTGACACAAGTGGCCAAAATGGTCGCTAAGTCGCCAAAAATGATACCAACATGGCTGTATTTGTAATTCTTTGAATAATTAGTTTTAATTAATTAATTTTTATTAATTATCATTAAATTACACTGTGTGGTCATCTAAGATAATGGTGTATATAAAATTTCAGCTCAATTGAGCGCTTTAAAATTCATTTTATTAACGATTGAAAATTTGAACAAGATCAGTATAGAGTCTTTTTATGGAAACATAATACTATCCTCTCCTGTGAGCTAATAGTAGGAATTGAAAATTTGGCGAGGAAAAGCAACATAATACTTATCCTATTATTTAAAAGTAAACTGCTTGAAATATCTATTACTTAAAAGTACTATATACGAAATTTAAAACTTATCTTGATAAATTGTACAGTTTATAATTAAGGCCATATTGTAATTTTAGCTTCAAAGTACATTATTAATGCATTCAAAAGATTATTATTGTATGGGGAGGGGGGGAGTGCTATGAAAGTTATGATTGAAATTTGGGTCTCCAATATTGAAAGTTTGAGATGTACTAGCATATAAGAGCTATTTTTTCTACACATTTTCTTTTTACAAAATAATTTCTAAATTTCAGACGATTTTAAATGTTTTTACGATAAAATAAATTTTCAAAATTTTTGCTTTATAACTTCCTAAAATATTAAAATTAAAAAAATAAATAACGGTGAAATAATTGTAAAGTATATTTAGTTATATTTACATCTGAGTCTAATTGAGTCAGAGATTCAAACTCGATTATATATTATTATTGTGAATCTAATCCCCATATATAAAAATAAAAATCTAATCAATCAAGGGCTAAAAAAATTTTTAAAGTTGTTTAGCCAAAAAAAAAAACATTAGAGTTGTTAATGATATTTGTTCTCTCTATTTCTCTCGTTTTAACAAATTCACGACTCCTCTGAAAATACATGTAAATAATCTTCTAAAAATTACAACCCCCTCTTTGATAAATTCTACTATTTCACAATAAATGTACCATAATGTGTTAAAAAAAATTCACCTGATCCTTCTGTGATGAAATAATCCGCACCGCATCTCTCACAAATGACTGGTGGAATACATTGACCACAGTCCGCCGGTTCCTGCTGTGAAAGTTCGAGGCAACCAATATTGAGTCCACAAAGCTCAAACGAAAGAGAGCATCTCTTGGTGGAAAAGCACACTCGCGTGTCAATGAGGCAGGAACGTGCTCAGCAAAGAACAAAAAAGAAAAGAAAAAACGCTTTCTCAACAGATCATTCTTATCTTCGGAATAATCATTTTGCATCTCGAAATGGAAAAGATAAAGAACCGGCCCGTAAGGGGGCGCTGTAAATAGACAAGTTCAGTAACCCACTGACCCAGCGATTGTTGCGTAGAAAATATTACTAAAAGAATAAACAAGAGTAAAAATAAAAGATTTTCATTTCCCAGTTGACTCGGTTTATAAAAGAAAGAGGACTTCTGCATCGTAAGTGCGTGAGAAACAATAAAATACTGCTCTACCGTCAATTGAACTATGGGGAATTATGGACGATAAATTACAAGGGGGGCAGCTTAAGGTGCTGTCTCTGGTTTGTTATGACAATACTTTTTCTCTAAGAAGGTGACTATGGAATATGATTTGCCTTATCATTTTTATTGTCTGCTTTGAATTATATATGTGAAGGAGAAATTTCATATATGCTGGACTTTTGGCAAAATCTATTGGCAGTGATATAAACGGGGGAAGGAGGGATAAATATTCAGAAGGTCAAGACAACCATTGAAGTTTTCAAATTTTTTTTTTCCATTTTAATGAAACGTATTGCCTTGTAACATTTCCTCGGCACACAGTAATTTATAACACCCTTTCTAAAACAAATTTGGATACCATGAGAGGCAAATTGCATACAAATAAAACTAGTTTCCATATTATCAATTGTGTTATTTCCTTGCAATGTTTTTGTTTGATTTTTGTCTAGCTTTGCGGAAGCTTCAGTAAAATCAAATAAACAAAAATCAGCAATTTTGCACTTTTTGACAAGCAATACTTAAAATAATAGTGAATAACATTCCGTTATATTCGATCGATTACTTGTAAATGATTTCAATTCAAAAATTCAAATGCGCATTACATTAAATCATCTCTTTTTAACATTTCAAATATTTATTAAATTCAGTATACAATCGCTTATTAAAATACTCGTCATGTATAATAAAAAATATTTGTACTTACTCTAGAAATATTTTACCCTTCCCCCTATTCAATAATTCAAATTCATAGGGGCGGGGGGGGGGACTCTTAAGGAATCCGACTGTTTGCGACAACTTTTTTTTAGAAAAATGAGATATAGAGATTTTTTTAATGTTTTTAGATTTCTTTAGTACATTTTATGAAAAATATGCAAAAATTAAGAAGAGTAAAAAAAATTATTATTACTAAAATGGATAAAAATTGACAAAAAACAACATAAACGCGATTCATTCTGTACCAAAAGTTTATGAACAAATTTTCAATTCTGATGTGTTGCTATGTTATTTTATTTTGAAGTGACCTTTAGGATAAGAGATATTTTAAGTTTTACAAAAACTAGAGCACTTTATCTTAGTTATTATATGAAATTGCTTAAAAAAACAGTGATTATATTCATATAAGGAACCGTAAATTTTGAAATAAAACGATGATTAATAAATTTGAAGGTTAAAACACTTCTACTATTATACAGAACATACACAAAAATATTCAGTTAATTATTTTCAAATCTTTTTGAGCAATCTCGGGCCCTGTTTGAGCATTTTAAAAAAAAACACATTTGGAGTAAAACGCGTTTTAAAGTATAACATCTTGCTTAAAGTAATGGCAGCTGCTCTTACTAAAACGCGTTAGTTTTTTTTTCTAGTAAAATAGTAAATTTGGTATTTTTATAAAGCTAATAAGATGTCCTATAAAATAAAGTCATAAAAAAATTTATCAATTTTTGGCAAAATTCACAATTTTAGGGTAGTCGGATACCTTAAACTTGCTTATTTTATTCATACTGTTGTTAAAAAATCTATGCTTTGAAAAATTCAAACGTTTCTAACGAATTTTTTCATGGATTCAAGTATTTTTTTAAACTTGTAGTAGATGACACTTGATGTTAATACAGTTTTCAAATATTGATTCATTAATTAAATTTAATTTACAAAAATAAAAAACTTTCTTTGTTGACCTAAGTATGGAGGAATTGAATTTAAAAAAATTATATTACTTGTTTAGGTTATTGTTATCTAAGCTCTAGCATCAAGCTTTCAATTTATCGAAAAATATTCCAATAATCATCTTTTCTTCATTGAAAAAAGACAAGACTTGAATTTCTAGCACAAAAGAATATTTATTATTTATGCCTCTGTTATTCCCCCTCAATCTTGTAGTCGGTTTCCCAGGACACCATCTCTAACGGATCTCTACTCCACAAACGAAATTCCAACTCTGTAAGTCTAATTGTTCAGAAACGCTAATTTTTTAAAAAATCTATAACGCTTTAGTAACACCCCACAAGTCCCTCAATTTCCATAAAACTCGTTTAGCGAATTTCTACTCAATAAAAGAAAAATGTCTGCCAAATTTCAAGTCGTGTGTTTAATAACTCAAAAATGGGAAATTTGTCAATGATGCTCCACAATCTCCCCTGGGAGCAGATTTTATCAAAATATGTAAAAGCCGATCTCTACTCAACAAAAGAAACATGTCTTCCAAATTTCAGGACTGTAGTCTTAAGAGTTCTAATGATCTCGTGATGTGTGATTGCGTGAGTCGCTTTTCTCCTGTTTTTGAATAGATTAACATTTTTTATTTATCAGGTTTTAAAAATTTTTATATTTTTTTTTAACGTAAGAGAAATTTGATTTGAAAGTGTTATCACGATATAAAAGATTAACTCTTTCATAGAATATTTATCCCGCAAATTTTATGTTAATGTTATATGTGGATTTCCTGTTTGAAAGACAATTTTGTTCAATGAGGAAGACAATTGTTTTTCAACGAATTTTAATGATTACACAAAGAGAAAAATTGTTTATAGTGAATAATCATTTTTAATGACCCCTGTACCGCTTTTAATTTTTTAATCACTCTTTTTTTTTTCGTTTTAAAAAGCATAAATTGAATAGCTAATGCTCTTAAGGAATAAAAAATAAAAATATTTTTTTTTTCAAAAATAAATTTGGTCATTTTCGAATTTATGCACTTCTCACTATATTATCGAGAACTAAAATCACATTGTGATAAATTACCATTTATTTGCTAACATAAAAGAATATCTTAGAGAGACTACAGTAAAATACCTTTAACGCGAAAATGTTTAAGACGAAATATCGGTTAACACGAAATAATACAGCGTTTCCGACAAACTGCTATGTATTTTCATGCATTTTTTTTTCTCTCAGAACGAAACGAAAATCGCGTAACACGAAACTGTTTCCCTTCCGGGAATGAACAAAATACGGAAAACACCAGCCGGATTCGATTGCCCTATTGTATTATCGAAAGAATTTATTTGCAGTAGATGATGATAATGTGTGTACAGTTCCAATTATGGCAGAGAAAGACATTTTGGAGTTTGTTCAAATTTTAAAAAAAATTGATGCAGATTCCGACGATGGAAATAAAATGAATAATGCAGCTCTTGTTCTCACTTCATTTGAAATGAGGAACATCATGAAAAGTATGCGCAGTTATTTAGACGAACATTCTCGGATGGTGAAATGAATAACAAAATGGACGATATCAAACAATTTGTTGACAATTTGATACTAAAAAAGTCAATGCAAAGAAAAATATAAGATTATTTTCCAAAATCTCAATAAATGTTTTGTTTTTCAAAGAACTTGAAAATTTTGTATTAAATTTCATTAAGTTCTTGTGAATGTTTTTTATTGATTTTTATTTAATATATGCATATATATGTATCTATGTAATTAAAATGTACTCTAGTACACTTAATTTTATTAAAAAATGGGGGAGGGGGCTTGCAATATTCTTTAACACGAAAAAATATTTCAGTCCCTCCAGTTTCATGTTAAGCGATTCTTACTGTATATAAATACAAATATTTATTCCATTTATAAATAACTTTCAGTATGATCTTCTTCCGTTACTTTTATATTTCTAAGAAAATATAGATATGAAATTTTTTGTGTATGTTCTGTATAAAAGTAGAAGTGTTTAATATAACCTTCAAATTTATCAATCACTGTTTTATTACAAAATTTACAGTCCCTTATGTTAATATAATCACAGTTATTTTTTTAAGAAATTTCGTATAATAACTAAGATAAAAAGCTCTAGTTTTTGTAAAAATTAAAATATCTCTTATCCTGAAGGGCATTTTAAAAATGAATAACATAGCAACACATCAAAATTTAAAATTTGTTCATAACATTTGGTATAAAATGGGGCCCGTTTATATAATTTTTTGTAAACTTTTACCAATTTCTTCCACTTTTAGTAATAATAATTTCTTTTTCTCTTCTTAATTTTAGCATATTTTTCTTAAAATGTACTAAATAAATCTAAAAACCACTAAAAAAATCCTCATATCTCCATTTTTTTTAAAGTTGTCGCAAATAGTCGGATACCTTAATGTGCATCTGATTTAACTATTTCACACACCAGAGGATCTACCTGCATCCCACAAGCCCGAAAAAAGAACTGATGCGATATAATGTTATTTCCATTTCACCCACTAAGAAAGTTTTATGAACCCAGGTAACTTGTGCATTTTTTTTTCTTTAGGGACAACAAATCCTTTCAGGGTTATCGTCCTGCGATCAAAATAGAACTTGAAGAAACAATAGAACAAAATACAGCTTATTCTCTTACGTTTAGCTATTTAAACTTATCTATATTATTGCTACAGAAATCAATTTGCTTTATGTATCGTAGTACTTATTTTTATCCTGGAATGTTACGAGCAGATTGTATAATAGCTAAAGAGCTTTCTTTAGATTAATATTGTTTATTCAAGTTATTTTTAAAGCAAATAATGCGATTAACGCCAGCACATTTTTTTTCATCTTGGAGTCCACTTTTTGAAACTTTAGCACCTCACAATTGTTTTAGTTCCTAAATGTATTTCCAGAGAACCATGGATTAGTTTCCTTTCGTAATAATAATATAAAAAGACAATATAAATGATAAGGAAGAGGTTGCTCTATTTTGGTCGTGAGAAATATTTTTAATTACTGAGAGGAAATAGTCTTACAAATTTTTTTTATCTTTCTTGTTTAAGACTATATGGATCTATTTTAATATTCATATGAATTAAAAATAGTATGAAATGGATTCTAAACAGGGTGAGATTTTTAATCTATAAAGCAAAAGTTAATTTGAAAATAGAAAAAATACATTATTGTACACATAGCTTTTTTTTTTAAAAAAAATTACAATAGGAAAAAACTAGTATTTGATTGTTTGAAATAATAACTTGTATTTCGATTTAAAATTTAGACACGAAAATAAGAAAAAAATACATAAATGTAGCTTAATAGTTTATTTCTTTATGTGAAGGAGAATATTATGGAAAATATATTTTTTCAAAACTTTATATTAATTTTAAATATTTGCTGGCTTTAATCATTTGAGCTTTCACATTTTTACATACATTCGACTCTCGATAACTCGAAGTTGGAGGGACCAATGAAGAACTTCGAATTATTAAGAGTTCGAATTATCAGGAAGGTATATATATATATAAAAGTTCCCAAAATACACGAAGACAATTTTTTTTTCTAACACATTTAAATTTGAAACAATCTAATAAAACAACAATTGTACATATGTATAAAATTATTTTAAAGTATTTTTAAAAGGTACTTATTATATACAGTATAAATATTTCACAGAAGTTAAAAGTCTTGTATTGAAAGAATACATTCACACACAATCCTATGCATCTCTTTTTCATAATAGAGTGGACCATCCTTTCTGTACACATAGGTAGCAAGGGAACGTGTTAAACAAAAGATGTAGATGGCTGACAACAGGTGCGGTTGGTCTATTGTCCACTGAAAGGAATGAAAAGAGTAAAAGAGTCTTTTCGCCTGAGGAACTTGAAAACACTAAGAAGGGGTATCTGATAGATGGTCATCAAAGGGGCTACGTTACAGGGGAGACACGCAGAGAAAAAGCAATGCAAAACTTGTAAACTCCACCCTGTTTATTATAGGACTGCACATGATAGAGCGTATTCGAAATCTCAAGAATATATAGCGTGTTGTAGTCTGCCTAGCCACAGATTTCCCTTCGAAACATTGAGTGTACCCAAATGTATTATTTTAGTACGAAATATCAAGAGTTTTTCTAGGGACTGAGCATATACTTCGAATTTCCGAGTGGTTCGAAGGTTTGAATTATCGAGAGTCGACTGTAATGCAGTCCCGAAAACTCGGTCTAATGTAAACCGAAGGGTGGCCGAATGTGTGATAATGCCGGGTTATCGAGAATGAGATTAAAAAAAGAATTAGTTCGAGTATTTCCTCAGAAAATATTGTACTACACTCGTATGTATTGTTTCCTTGAGAATACAATAGAAAATAAACTGCACAAAAACCCTTCAACAAAGAAAAAGTACTTACTTTATAAAGTCACAAAGCATTCGCTACATGAAAATGAAAATTAATGAATACTTAATATACAGTAATTTACCTCTGATCAAACATACCTCAGAAAAATAATTTATGAAGTATTACTGTGTATAATGAAAATTAAGTTGCCGACTTTGCAAAGACTGGAATGTCTTGTTGTCTTCCGTACTGCACTCTGCGTTTTGCTGCTTCGTCATGAGGTCGTCGAAGGAACAGTAAGTTATTTACCGACGCACCTTGTTCAAAATAATAAAGGGCAATTTCGCGCGTGCGACAGCCTTTAGTTTCACTATGCGATAGTTTTGGAGTTTGTACGATGTTCTCAACATTGAAGTCTTCATCATATTCCAGCTTTTTTTCATTAACTGTGACAGCAACACAATAATTTCCGCATTGGACATAAAGTCTTACTTGGTATCTTTCTGGAACCTTTGGCTTTTTTGACCAGCAAGAGGGTGGCCGAATTATCCAGACTCCTGGTTATCGAGGGCCCAGTTTTCGGGACTCTACTGTATTTTGTAAAGAGGAAATACCGAATTTACTCGAATCTAAACTGCATTATTTTTCCAGTGTTAAAGTTACTGAAAATCGAATGCGGCTTAGAATCCAAGGCAAAACATTTGTTGGATGGGGGAAATGGAGTTTCCACCCCTTTTAAAAAGAAAAATATAATCATCCATTCTGTCCACTTGCATTGACTTATCCCATTCCGCAGTTTACAAGGGCTGTTTTTTTAAGTAAAAGTTTTTGTTTTTAAAAAAATAACAACAATATTTAGTTTTAAAAAACCTTTATTTTAGGATTGTACATACTTTTGACTATTTTTCTACATAGTTGCCGATTTTATTAATGCACTTGTTATACCTTAAAACTACGTTTTGAAAACCCTCTTCAAAGAAGTCTGCTGCCTGGTCGGTCAGCCAAGAGTTCACGGTCGCTTTAACTTCTTCGTTGTCACTGAAGCGCTTCCCGCCAAGACTGTGTTTGAGGAACCAGAGGTACCTGTGTTTGAGGTTTTCAGCTGCACCAGAGCTCAAACTCCCGACTTGACGGACACGAGTTCATGGCCATGACCACTAGGCTACCGCAGTCCATGTGGATGACGTGTGTCCAGTCTTGACATTATTGGAGTGTCCAAATTGGTTTATATATATATATATTCTTTTAATTTTTTAAACGTATTCTTACAACTAAATTCAGGGGCGCAACAGCCCATGAGCCTACTGTGCCCATCTCAGTTTTCATGTACTTGGGCATTGAGGGGCATGGGTAGATGTTCCGATCAGGTAGTAAGTCTGACGCGAAACATCGAATATTTAGTGTCCAAGCAAGATTGGTATTGATTTATCGACTCATTGAAAGGATGAAAGGCTAAGTCAACCTTGCCCAGCCTGAGGATAGAACCCTGGACGTGTGGCGTTGAACGGCGATACACTACCATTTGGCCACTGGGCGTCATTCTTTCAAATGCAGCATCAAATCTTAGCTTGAACTTCAAACTACTTGTGAAAAGTGTTTATGCTCGGCGCTAGAACTTTCCACAAAAGTTCGAAATTTTGTCTTTAAAACAGTTGTTCCCAAAGTGGGTTCCGTAGAACCCTGGGGATCCGCGAAAAAATTTAGGGGCTCCACGTGACTAATTTTATTCGATTAAAAAAAATAAGATTGATGTTTAATGTATTCACATATTCCTCGGAAAATTTACAATTGACCCCCAAAATTTATGTAATTTTTTGTGCAATATAGTGGCATATGGATATTTAACTGGGATCAAACTTTCGATCCTACCAATAAATGGCCATAATGGCATATTCCAAACTTCTTTTCAGGGTTATTGCTTTGGCGATTGTCTATATGTCCCTTGACTTCTTATAACTGCACCAGTCGACCCATGCAAAGAACATTTTTATTTGTTTTCATCATAATCACTGACTTGTCTGCATTGCATATTCTTAAACGACATCGATTAGATGGGGGGGAGGGAATAAAAGTAATGTATAAAAAACTGTAGATTATTGAAAATACCTAAACAAAAACGGAGCCTTTTCACGCCATTTCCAGTAGAAATACATGGGTGGAAGGATACACCGGAAGACTGGTAAGAGGGCTAGTTTGTTTGTAAACGAAGTCGGTTAACCATCCATCCAATGATATTGTGCCCTTCTATTATTAACGATAAATGTTATTCAGGTAGTGAACAAAGTTTCAATATCAAAAGAAATACCGTATAATATCTAAAACATAAAAAAATTGCCCTTGCAATGGATTTTTTATTAGAAAATGGGTCGTTAAAGAAAACGGACATTGTTAGTAGTAATGCAGAAATCACGGAATCTACAGATACAGGCATTCTGGAACTCTCAATACCATCAACTTCCAGTTCCGTAGAGCTACAGCCATCTTCCAATTTTGGACATCAGTGAAAAGACGTAAATATGATACTAATTACCTATCGTTTGGATTTACTAGTAATGATGACCAAAAGGCTCCAGATGCGGTTTGTTTGCTTTGCGACAAAATATTGGCAAACAGCTCCTTAGCACCAGCAAACTACTGAGGCATTTGGAAAAGAATCACCTAACAGATAAAGTCAAAGGTATTTCTCTTTTAAAAAGAAAACTTGAAAGAGCCATAATAAAAGCAAGAGCTTTACGGTAAAAAAATTCAAAACAGATAATCAAAAGATAACGAAAGCGTCGTATAAAATATCTTACCGTATTGCTCTAGCAGGCGAGGCACATGTTATTGATGAATCACTTATTAAACTTTGTGTTAAGGGATTGCAATACCAGTATTTTGAGCCATTTGTAGAATTTTGTAATACCGGTATTCACAAGTTTAAATACCGGTTTTTCGGGATTTAATAGAAATTTTTTTAATTGTCTTCACTTTATGTTCAGGGATCGCCAACCTAGCAAAAGAGTATACATTTTTGTTTTTGTCTCCCTAACGGCGAAATTAATTAGACTGGGAATATGAAATTGCATCGTACAATCAAAAAAGTGATAAAATATGTGAATTATCCAAGGAAGTGAGGCAAAACTATTGTATTGCAGCTCAGAGCGATACTGCACACGCACAGGATCCGTAGTCTGATATTCGTATCTGTGGAAGCAAAGTTGTAGTTGTGAAGAAAGTGCGTAATATATTTCGATATTTTTTTTAAATTAGGGAGTTTGTTATTCGCATTGTGTATTTGCATATCATGCTTGTATTTACATATCATCATGATTTAAAAATAAAAATGATAAAAAGAAAAGAGACTAACCAAATCAAATTTGATCAAGTTTATAGTAAATTTTCTTACATTTTTTACCCACAAATCTTATTCACTTTCAGAAGGATTCGGTAACGTTTTCGAAGATGTTATGACACTAATGTCGATAGTGAAAGAATTGTCTCTTGAACAAAAATTGGAATTAGCGAAAAGTAAATAAACTCCAACAAACCAAAATACAATACAGAAATTAGTTATATCCAAAACCATCCGACGAGAAATCGATTTATTTGAAGATGAGAGATTTACAGGTAAATTCTTGGAAAAAGTCTATCGCGTATTGCTAACAATACTACACCAACTAGCGTAAATCCCGAAAGAGCTTTTTCGACGGCTGGTAATTTGAAAACATAATTACGATCGAGGCTTAATGACAGTACAATTAATACATTATGTTTTTTAAGATCACATTTCAAAAATTTGTAATAGTACTGAATAGTGATATTAACACTTTTTTTGTGATTTAAATAAATAAGATGTTCCTTTACTTATTTGTGATTCTTTATATACTGTTATAATTTAAAAATTACATATTAATTTTTTGTGATACTTACAATCTGGGATACAAAACTGGCAAATAATACTTTCGTTTCCTAAAATTTCTACTACCGGTATTAAAACCGGTATCCCGGTATTAAGCTCTAAAAATACCGAATGCCGGTATTGAGCTTTTGGCCCGATATTGCAATCCCTACTTGTGTTCAAGATATCGTTTCGTGTGTATTGGGCGAAAGGTATAGTAAGCAAGTTGAAAGTGTGTCTCTTTCTAACTGTATATTGTAAAAAGGCGTATTAACGATATTGCCGATGACACTGAAATAGATCTTATTTTACGGATGCAGGCATGTAACGCTTATGTATCACAACTAGATGAGTCCACAGACGTTGCTGGGTTAGCAGTCTTGCTTGTTTTCGTTCGGTATGATTTTAATAAGAAAAATTGAAGATTTGCTTTTATGTGAATATGTGACCATTAGCACCATAGGGGAGAATATATTTAACTGCATTGATAATTTTATGACAAAGCAGGGGGGAAATGTATTGAAGTATACAGCGATGGAGCAAAATCAATGACAGGAAAAGTGAGTGGTGCTGTAGCACGGATTAAAAATGTTGCAAAAATCCGTAACAGTACTCATTGCATTTTTCACAGATATACATTAGTAACAAAAAGAATTTTGGTGACATTAAAATCTGTTCTAGACGAAGCAGTGAAGATTATTAATTGTATCAAAAGTAAACCATTGCAATCACGTATTTTCAAAGTCATGTGCGAAGATATGGGTAGTCCTCACACCACTTTACTTCTTCATACGAAAGTTAGATGGTTATCGCTTGGTAAAAAGTTTGTTCGAATATTTGAATTGCGAAAGGACAGATTAAATAATATGGCTTGGCTATCTACTCTTGCATACCTTTCTGATATACACTCATGTCCATAAATTAAGGATAATGAAGTTCAGGCAAAGAAAGAGACAGAAGCAAAACAAATTTGACTTATTTGTGAAGTCTATTTATTAAACAAAAGGTAAACAGCAAAAAGGATGCTATATGTTTGACATAATTAATAAAAATTGCGATATTTACTCCCTGGAGCAAATTTCAAAAAAGAACCTATTTACGAAAAACAGTACAACATGGTTAGTATGATGGTAATACGGAGTATGTCTCCCGGACGTTGCAATACAGGCCTTACAATGCCTTCGCATGCTGAGTATCAAATTATCAATCTGATCTTGGGGAATATTACACCACTCATCAAGCAATGCCCTCCGAAGTTACGGTAGACAGGTGGGTGGGGGTTGACGGGCTGCAATTCGTACGCCAAGCATATCCCACACATGCTCTATTGGATTCAAGTCCGGTGAGTATGCTGGCCAATCCATACGGGTGATATCCTCCGATTGAAGGCATTCGTCTACAATGTTTGCACAATGAGGACGGGCGTTGTCATCCATAAACAGAAATTCAGAATCCATGGCACCCCGAAACAAACGTACATGTTGTTCCAGAATGACATCCCGATAGATGTGACCTGTCATCGATACACTCTGAACATGCAGGTCAGATCTGGAACCAAGAATAATTCCTCCCCAAACGAACCATCCTGCACCACCGTAACGGTGTCGTTTAATGTTGTTCTCTTGGTGGTAACGGGTACCTGGCGCTCTCCATATGAAAGTCTGGCGAGAATCAGACTGCAAACTGAGCTTGGACTCGTCGGAAAACATCACACAAGACTACTGTTGCGGTGTCCACAATGCATGCTCTCTACTCCAGGTTAATCGCAGGCGACAGTGAGTTGCGGTAAGGGGAACACATCTGACAGGCCTACGAGCATATAGACCAATATGCCCTAAGCGTCTGTACACGGTCTGCCTTGAAACTGTCGTACCGGTAGCTAAAGAGAGCTGACGAGATAGGTCTGATGCTGTGCTTCGTCTATTTCTTTTGGCAGTAACTGCCAAATACCGGTCCTCATTCGGCGTTGTAACTCGGGGGTGATCTGTGCTGTAACATCTACTCACATTACCATCATCTTGGAATCGTTGCCAAAGCTTGGAGATAACACTCTGGGCTATCCAAGTTCCTCGGATACTTCCCGTTGGGTAACTCCACATTCCAATCGTCCGATAATTCTACCACGTAAAAAATCATCCAAATGCTTCCTTTGTGCCATAACTATGCGGTTATTGCACTGAAAGGCTTTTAAAGCGATTGTGAACAATTTTTCTTCTTTGCCACCATTCCTTATATACCCTTCTCTTACACTCTCGTCATTGTGACGTACTATCCGCGCCATCTGGTGGTTTCCTGTAATTTGCATATTCTTCTTCAAGATGTGTGTGATAATTCTACAGGTGAAATTTTTATTTTAGTTCAATTTCTGTGTGATTCTGAATTATCCTTAATTTATGGACATGAGTGTATATTGGGAAAATTGAACGAATTATGTTTGGCTCTGCAAGTCAACATATTGCAAACAAAAGATAAATTGGTTGCCTTTTCAAGGAAAATACAATATTGGATTTCAGCTGTGGAGCAAAATAACTTCGAGTGTTTCCAGACACTTAATGATTTACTCGAAGAATCTGAAGTGGATTTAGGTATGGAAATCCGTGATGGTCCTCCTCAGACTCGAGACAAAAATAAAACCTTGATATTTTGTAAGAGGTACTTAAATAGTTGTGTTGATCACTCTGATGTAGAAAAGTGCAATAATTTTTTTTAATTAATAGAAGCTGGGGGGGGGGGGGTAGCACATGTGGCACATCAGAAACAAGACACTATAATCAGAATGTTTTTAAGTATTAAGCAAGATTGAAACAATTAATCTTAGTTTTTAATCACACAATACATACAATTCATAAATTCAACGTGAAAATTGTCGTTTTAGGTACATATTAGTAGTATTATTGCATTAACATTATTTTTTATTTTCGTGAAATGCCTTGAAACCATATCTAGTGTTTGTAAAGCATAGAAAAACCTTGCAGTCTGCACATTGTACAGTTGTTAAGGCCGAGCACTTCTCATTCCTCAAACTGAACTCTCATCACGATTCTTTACCTCTAAAATTTCATCTGGTGTCAAATATTTCATTGAAAAAAATACTTATTAAATAAAAATATATCAGAAAAAATGGGTAAAAAGGAAAAGCACACACCTCAACTAAAGATTTTAACTCAAGAAATACTTCTATCGATCTTCAAATCCCCCCCCCAAATATAACTAAAGATTAAAATCAAATTGACTTAAAAAGTATGTTCATAAGGGATTGGGTCCCATTGTATCACAAGTGATACAAACAAATTTCACATATCATTATGCTTTAATATTTCACTAAAAAAATTTTTTTTTGTTGTTGTTGCTGTTAACTAGTAAATTGAACATACACAAAGAAAAAGCATATTTTAAAAATAGTTTAATATATGTATATAAATAAGAAAAAAAATATTTACTTCGATGACGTGCACACATCTTGTTTTGATTCAGAGACGTTATTAAAAATCGCTATCGTGGACAGGTACTGCCCTGTGTTACTAAAGAAGGAAATTATATGAGGTATTTCACTTTGGTATTTTATGTGATGCAACCGGTCCCAAATTTGTTTTTGCTGTTCAGTCTTCACAAAAAAGTATGAAACTTCTCTATCACATGTGATACAAAGGAACCGAGGTGGTTAAAACACATCTGTCCAGTTTACAGCAATCGCTCAGTGATTATTTTCCAAACTTAGAAAATCAAGATAATTACTGGGTACAAAATCCTTTTAAAATAAAAGGATTTCAATTACATGGATTCTGAAAATTTGATTCAATTGAGTTCGGATACACAATTAGAAGCCAAATTTCAAAGAGTTTCATTAGCAATATTCTGGTCAGATGTATTCGATGAATATCCAAATTTAGCAAAACATGCTATTCTTATTTTAGTTTTTGTTTTGTATTTTTATTAATTATTTCTATGATAATTTTTTTTTTGAGTTTTGCTTAGTTAAATAAAATCTGAAATACCAAAATAATACTTGTTTCATTTAATATCAGATATTAAATTCTGAAAAGTCGTTGATTAAAAAATATTCAAGGCTCCGCGATCATTGACTACAAATTTTGGGGTTCCATGACCAAAATAGTTTGGGAACCACTGCTTTAATATATTTAAAATCCCCAACTATAATTTTTTTTCTAAATAAAGAGGGGAACGAGTCCTAATCTATTAAGGAAAGTATTGGAAGGGATATACCGTTTATTTCATAATTTTATTAAGGAATGTTATATTGGGCTTAAATGTATTTATGATAACAATCGGTATTCCATTGAAGAAATTCCGAAAAACCTAATTGCATTATTATATGTTTTATTTATGAAGCATTCGATTTATGAGATCATTATTCATTTTATTTCCTGTATGTTACAGAACAAAAACTGCCAATGCATCAATAAATGTTGTATGTGCAACTGTAATTACAACCGAAACAGAAAGAATGGGAAAGTATATTAAAGTTATTGTCGCGTTTTTATGTGTGGACTCTGTAGAAATACACGCAACTCAGATATAACTGATATTGTCAATTTGTACTATTACCTGTCTGATATTTATGTCAATTTTCGAACAAGTCAAGTCTTTTCAAGATAATTCTTCAAATGATATAGATTTTGTCTTTGTCTTTTGTAAGAAAGGATTCAAAAACATTCGAAATATGGAACTATCTCTTATTTTCATTAAAAATAATAAATCTGTTTAGAAATTTTGGCTATATTTTGAAAAATTTGAGTCTATAATTTTAAATTTCCTTCCTCTATATGTCAGTGAAAAGAATTGAAATATCATAAATTGTTTAGAACCAAAAAATAAATAAGTGCTCTTATTTAATATAATATATAATTTTACAAAACTATGACACAAGTATACTTGTGGCTGCAGTAATCAAGTGGTTATGGTCGCGAACATGTGGGAATGGTCACGAACTCGGGGTCAGTGCTCTCGAGTCGAGGGTCTACTCTGGGGCCACTAAAGATCCCCCCCCCTTCGTGTAGAGTAGTTGGAGCTCGTTATATCTATCGACACTCAAAATCCTTCCATTGGTACAATGTGGGAGTACCAGCTCGTCACTTGACCGTAGGTCAGATTAACGAAGTCCATCTCTAATATCCCTCGTGTTGCTTCAAAGTGCGACATAAATCAAGTGAGTGAGTGAGTCTTTATTAACGTAACCTTTAAAGCAACACGAGGGCTACTGGCGACGGACATCGTAATTTTCAACCACGGCCAAGTGACGAAGATGACACCTGAGCTGGCACACCCCTCTTTCCAAACTTCCAAACCACATCAATGTGAGAACTTTGAACCTAGACAGATTTAATGTGCACCAGCCCCTGAACACGATAGGTTTTCAGTGGCACTAGAACTCGAACTCATGACTCGACCATGACTACTAGTCTACCGTGACCCCATGCAACGTAAATCAAATCAGAGATACATGTGTACTTAATTTTGGAACACAATGTTTAGAATTTAGAAGCATTCAATACGTAAGCAGTTTTCCCTTTAATGGGGAAAATTTTTAATTTTGTATAACAAAGGATCTGATAAGAAATAAGGATTGGATTATTTTCAGGTAAAATATATTGATTCAAAAAATGTATAACGCGTAGAAATATGTAGCTCTCTGTTCATTTGGTAAAATACTACGCTAAATTAGAAAATGTTTTCTATGTATAAAAAGCATTCCCAACTTAAAGTTTTTTTATTTAGAAAAATTATATACCCCAAATCAATATACACTCATGGACAAAAAAAATTAGCGCACCAAGAACTAATTGCGGGATTTGTCTCCAATCGAGCATATCTGGGATCATTTGGGACGGTGAGTTGGGCATCCCACGAGTTTGAATGAACTAGAGGCAAGGTTACAGCAAATTTGGAACGAAATGTCTCAATGCATCATATAGAACTTGTATGCCTCAATGGCCAATCGTGCATTCGCGCTAGAGGGGGTTCAACAGGGTATTAAATCCTCCGTTCTTTTGCCCTTTCTCTGAAATAAATGATTCCTTTTCTTTGACCTTCTAATAATTTACTTATATCAAAGTAGTGATTACGTATGTAAAATTTCGTTTCATTTTGACAACTCCTTCTTGGTGCACGAATTTTTTTTGTCCATGAGTGTATATTTACCCATTGCTGATCCTCCAAACTGCACCAAGAAGAGCAAGAAATAACAAACTCAAAATTATTAGAGACAAAACACTCAACATAAAGGCGAATTGAATGAAAATACAACTTTATACCAGTGAGGAAGAAGATAAAATCGGCACTGGGTGTTGCTGCTCCGGCTGGCAATAACCACTGTTACACGCCCCAGTATTGGATGAAAGAGGCTTTAAATGACTTGTTGAGATACGATGGCTCGTTTTGCCAAAGTTGATCTCGTGCAATAGCGGGTGGTATATTCCGGGATGATTATTCTCAGATAACTGTCCATACTTGTTCCATAGGCAATATATCGGAAGACCAGGCAAGCTAAGTCAGTAGTGCAATCTGATGGGAAAGAATATCTTTCCCGTCAATGCGCGCGGAAAATGCGTGATGGGTGATCCCGCATTTTCCGGTTTAAATGCGGGTGCAAGCCACCCATCCGGTATAGTGGTCAGTGAAGCTGACTGCGGTGCCGTAGGGACTGGGTTCGAATCCCGGAGAAGGCATGGATGTTTGTGTTGTAATCCTTTCTTCTGTCTGTGTTGTATGCCCCCGTGTTATACATTGCGTGGTGCACGGGTTTATAAATGTTAAAAAAATGCGGTGCAACACGCTCCAACCTAATAAATATAACGTATTCTATGGGCAACGTAGTAGGGAATTGTGGAATAGAATCCATTACCATCCGAAAACTTAAGCTGAATGCAGAACCAGGATGGCGATGCCTAGGGAAACATTTAACCCAATCAACAGATAACAACTTTTACCCACAGTTCTCTCGGCTCTAATCCAACCATCGCAGTGTTGCAGGTAGTAAAGTGATTTGTCTGTAAAAACAATATCACACTATTCGGTTGTCCACTTCCAATTTCAATATACCATTGCAAACACAAATGTTTATTTACACTCTGTGGTTTTTAGACAAAGATAAACACAGCAATAGATGCCTTACGGATATTTTTGCAAACGTCGTCGAATAATATATGCAGACACTGGTTGTTGTGCAATAGATCGTATTTGCTGTGATATAGTTCCTGACATGTCAGGGCAATCCATCACTGCCGTGCGCATAATATGTCTGTCGTCAGGCGTAGTGGTGTGAGGAAGTTGGTGTAATCGGTGCTGCCCGTCTCAGTTGTTTTCTCTTACATCCATCGATTACAGTTCTTTATTTCTTACTGTGTCCCAAACGATCCCCGATTTCTCGAAAGGATAATCTGAGCATTAAATGTGAGCAACTATTTTTGTTCGGTTGAACTCAGAAACATAATGGATTGACACTCATCTTCTTCGATGGATACTGAGGCTACTCATGCAAAACACCAACACGAAAAACAATTCCAGTACTTGAAAATTCTGTTCTTCTTTATTTAGCACTTGATGGTGCTACAAGCATTTATGGTTGAGTACGCGCTGAAATGCAAATATTTGCATATCCCATTGCGGTATACGCGTGGTGAAAATTTCACGCGTTTAAATGCTTTTCATGTGTTGCATTTTGGATAACCACGGTTACTTAATCAGAATCGTTCATTATACATTTAGAATAATTTATATTTTACCATTAGAAATTTTATTCTTGCTCTGAATATTCTTCTCTTAATTTATTGGAATAATTGATTTTAGAACTTAATTCATCGTAAATTAAACTATTCACTTAAGTAAATGGTGTATTTATTTGAAATTTTAAAAAAATCTTCTATGTAACAATTTTGACTAAATGTTATAGGATCAAGTACAGGAACAAAATGTAGTAAGGCGATATTTTTTTCCCATGAGAGAAAGAGAATTTCTTTAAGAATTTTAAATAAAAATAAATATGTGCTTATATAAATGCAAAATTACATAGAAATTATTCTCATGTAATTCTATATATTCATAAGAGATTATATTGATCTAATTGCAACTCAATAATCGTGTTATCAAGTCTTTGGTACTGACATTTTAACAAAAATGTCTCATTCACCTAACACAGTGGTCTCCAACCCATGGGCCAGAACTCCGTGGATCAAAAAGTACCATCTGCACAGAAACATTAAATTATTTCTATTGTATTTACTGTAGTATATTCTCGAATTTGTGCGACTTTTTATGGATCACTTTAGATTCACATATTTATTACATGTTAAATCACTTTATATTCATATTTTGGTCTTACTGTATTTTATTCTGAAGGAGTGTTTATATAAAATACAATTAATTAAAATTATAAAATCAAAACACTTAAATGTAAACAATCAACGTCC
>BMAO01025660.1:0-19697 GCA_019973975.1 Trichonephila clavata
CCTTGACATGTCTCCATTTCATTTGTCCCCCCCCCCCCATTTCAATCATTCGTGGGATTTCTTTCGACCATCAAAAATATTTTCGGAGGATGGATAAGGATTATGAAGTGAGGGATCTTTGATTGAAGCATAAAACGCAACTTGAGGAACAAAAATTCATACAAAAAGAGCCAGGTGACTTTAAACACCACGAGGTGAAAAAGAGCCGTGGGATGGAGATTCTCAACGTGGGGACAGGATTCATTAAAAAAGAGTCGTTGGACCTTAAAGACAACGTGGGTGAAAAAGGAATCCTACAAAAAAGAGCCGTGGGACCTGAAACACAACGAGGTGAAAAGGGGATTCTACACAAAGAGCCGTGGGATGGAGACTCTCAATGGGGAAATGGGATTCTACAAAAAGAGCCATTGGATCTTAAACGCAACGTAGGGGGACAAAATTCGGGAAATCTTCAATAACGTGGGCTGGATTTCTACCGCCAAATCCTCTTTTCTAGCCGAAGATCGATCGCCAAGGCGTATCCTTGAGAGGAACCGGTTTGTAGTAATCAATGCGATACGATTCTCCTCAGAGAAATCTCCGCGTAGTAATACATTGTATTCCTGATATTCGGGTTTTCATTTCAGTGTTGATGTTTTCTGAAAATATTACCAGTGTAATTTAAAGGGTAGGTTAAAAAATTTCTTGAACTCACATTTTAAACTTTTTTTATCTCAAAATCAGATTTAAAAAAAACTTTATGTACATGTCAACTAAGTTAAATTTCAAGTTTTTTCTTTTCAAAGCAAAGAGTTATTATTTAAATTCGAAGCAAAATTACATAATTTTTATAAATATGAGACATAAGTATCAAATGAAACATAGTTTTAATTTTTTTTGCCAGAACAAAGGAAAATAATTATTTATAATAAGGAAAAAAACACACATTTTAGTACGATCAATGCAGATTGTCTAGTCAACATTGAGACAGAAACTAATCCAGAAATCTCAAATAGCTTACTATCCTAAATATCTATTATTTGTTTTATCTCCTCATTACCTTAATTTTTAAAGGAGATAATCACTCACATTTTCGAAATAATCGAATGCTTTTCTGAAAATTTTTTCTTCCTTTATATATATTCAGAGATGATTTATTTTTTAAAAACATAGATTATTTTATTTTGGGTCTTTTTTTAGATAAAATAGTTACAAGGATTTATTACAATTTGGAAGGGAATATATACTTATATACTGTACAGTATCTTACACATTTCATAATTTTCATTATATTTCTCTTCATTTAATTGCAGATTTTCGAAAAAAATAGCGATTTGCCGCAAAAAGCTGTTGATATTGTATGAGTTTCTGAATAGTATAAGAAAATTCATTTCTGCTCCAGATAAAAAGTGGGCGCCGTAACCTAGTGACCAAGGCAACGGACTCGTGGCCAGGGTATCATGAGTTCGAGCCAATACCGCTGAAAGACCCGCAATGTAGAGGGGCAATGCACAAAAAACCTATCGATGCTCAAACATTCTCCCCGTTTGTGGGGTGTAGAAGTTAGGAGAGGGGGTGCCAGCTCAGGTGTTGTCCTTGTCACTTGACCGTGGTTCAAAATTACGAGGTCAGTCTCCAAAAGCTCACGAGTAGCTGAATAGTGTGACACTTATATTTACTCACTCCAGATGATAAATGTGCTGAAAATAAATCTCGAATTATCCACGCATAATAAAGGCTAGAATTTATACAACCAAAACATCACGGCTCCTAGGATTCCTGGAAAGGGATGATTGTAAATGGATATCTTATCTACATCACTTTGAATGAACAGGAAATTCATTAATCAAGAGTTCATTAGGGGTTATAAGCAACAACAACACATATTTAATTTATCTTAAATTAAGATTTCAAAATTAAGTATTTTTTATAAAAACTAATTAACTCAATTCAAAATAAAAAAAAACTCTAGAATTAACTAATGTCTTTTTGAAATCCTACATGATTTTATTCCTTTATTTTTTTTTTTACATACATCTGTGTAAAATAATTAAATGATTTTTTTTCCTAAACAGGATATAAGATGTAAAAATTCTTTTCATTGAAAATGAGTGATTTCCATTTTGTACAATTTATATTTCAACATTTGAACCATATTAAACTACAATTTTAACAAAAGTTATAATTGGCATGGTTTAAATATCCATGTAAAAATTCAAATAGAATTTGCATTGAGACAATGATGAAATAACAAAATTTATGTGCTCCTTAATCCATTGTTTTCTAATAAAAGTTAATAAACATTTAAAAACATGTAAATCTCAAAAACTCGGAAAATGTTTTAAAAATATCATATTATTACTGAAGATTTAATATATCATGCCAACTGCAAAGTTTTAAAATGAATGTTGAAAAAAAGAATGTGTTCTGGAAAACACTTTTCTCCTTACAAACAAGAATGGGTTTTAATCAACAAGACTTAGATTTTTTCAGATGTCATAGCCAATCAGATGTCATAGCATTACTTTTGATTTGTTTAAAGACCATACCCAATAAAAATATGATTCATATCATTTTCTTAATTTCAGAACTTAAAACAAATATCAGTTTAAAAAATCAATTAATTCAGCGTTTTTTAAACTGTGGGCGCGCGCCTCTAGGGGGGTGGGATAATCTTACAAGGGGCGCGAGCATGTCTAAGCTCAAATGTCGTGCTCGTCACTTGACTGAGATTCAAAATTACGAGGTCCTTCACCAATAAACCTTTTTCAAAGTAAGGAATTATTATCATTTGAAGACGAAGACAAATTACATTATTTTTACAAATACATGACATAAATATCAAATTACAAATAGTCTTTATTTTTTCCACTGCTGAGGAAAATAATAATTTATAATTATGAAAAAATTCACATTTTAGTATAATCAATATAAGAATTTCTAGACAACATATATTAAGACTGGATCTAATCTAGAAATTTTATATCTCTTACTATTCTAAATGAATTATTTGTTTATCTTTATCATTATCTTAATTATATATATATATATATATATATGTGGGATTTCCACATAGACGGCACTATAGAGGGCGCTGGCGACGCGAGCCACCAGCGAGCGAACTGACTAGAGAGAGATTAGCGAGCGAGAGGTCTAGACGAGGAGGTCAGAGCCAACGCTGCTAAGAAAAAAGGAAAGCAACCGGGATCTAACTGGCCGTGTAGGGAGGGACCAAGTAACCCGATGCTGGAAGGATAGTCACGTGAAGGTGACACATCCATCGCCTGAATTCAATAAGTGAACAGGAACTGAATAAGAGCATCCATCATCTGAATGCCATACACCGTCGTGAACCGTGGTGTGATAATTGTTAAGTGAAGAGACTGAGAAACTATGGTTGAGAACGAGGAGAAGTATTTGTTTAAATGTCATTATTCATATATCTGTATAGTAGAGTGTAGTAATGTAATTGTCCACATTAAACGTTAGTATTAGTTAAAAACAGTGTGATTAATGTGAATACCCCTAGAACTCCGTGTCATAACCCCACATAAAATGGGGGCTCGGCCGGGATGTGGACTGTGTGGACTATTGATACCGGCATGTGGACTATTGATATCGGGATGTGAACTTTGTGGACTATCAGGACATTAAATTAATAGTGCGCTGTGAAAAAAAAAAACTGTTCAGGACTTTCGCAAACCGAACGGAACATTCGAACTCTGACTGTGCTTTTGAACGGATAAACTCAAGTGATCCTTTTCCTGATTGATACAGCCAACAACAACAACAAAAAAAAGGTAAGATACCTTTTTATACTCTTCTATTGTGATTAAAATGTCGTATCATAAATGTACAAGAAAAGAGGACTTGATAAATGTGCTCAATGAAATTGGGGAGCAAGTTTCCTCTAAAGAAACAATTTTCGAGCTAAAAACTAAATTGGAAAATTCAAAACTGTTTAAAGATGACCCTGAATTTGTAATGAATATGATAAATTTGTCCATTGAGGATAGACAATCAAAAGCTGAACAGCAGCTCCAAATAACTAACTCACAGCTAGAGCTAGAAAAAATTAAACTGCAACAGATGGACAGAGAAATTGAACTTCAAAAGGCAAAAGCTGAAGGGAATGTAACCCAGAAAAGTTTACAGGGGGAAACTAATTATTTAGAAAATTTAATTAAAAGTATAAAAACATTAACGATACAAATCCCAACAAAACCTGAAAATTTTGGTCTTTTTTTTCAATCGATAGAACGAGCATTCAAAATTAAAAATGTTCCAGATGACTTAAAATCAGAAATCCTGATTAATATTCTTGGTGAGAGGGCACATAACATTTTACTATACGTAAAAGATGACGAAATCAAAAATTATGAGTTAGTCAAATCATTAGTTTTAAGAGAATTCCAACCCACTGCTCAGGAATGCTTGCTTAATTTTAGAAAAGCCAAAAAGCAAACAGATGAAACTCATGTACAATTCGCTACTCGTTTAAGTGCTATGTTTCAATATTACCTAAAAATTAGGAACGTTAATGATTTTAAATCCCTATTTGACTTAATGGTCAGTGATAAAATCTTAGACACTTTAGATCTAGAAACTGCTTCACATATTAAAATTTTGCAGGCGGATTCATGGCTTGTGCCAGATGAGCTAGGAAAAGCTTGCGATATATTTTTTATTTCGAAAAACAGATCACTGCATGAATCGCGAAACCATAACAATGTTAAGAGTAAAAACGATAATGATGCTTACATTAAAAACCGCGCGAACATAGTAAATACTAATTATTTCCAGAGACAGTTCCCAAAACATAACCAAAGTGTAAAACAAGAAAAAATAATCTCGTGTTATGTGTGTGGAGGGCCGCATTTTGCTAGAAATTGTGCGAAAAAAAACGGCGAAGTCAGAAAATAAATATAAAAGTGTAGGGCATACCATAAACCAAATTAAAACTATTTCTAATCAAAATGACTTTTTGTTTAATGAATTACAGTATGTAGACGTAATTGTTGATGATATCCCATTAATTGCCACTTTGGATAGTGGAGCCAACTCAGTTATCATAAATAAAAAGTACGTTTCAGCGAAAAAAAGAGTGCATTCTCAAATCACCCTAACCAGTTGTTTTGGCGAACGGAGGATTGCAAACGTTTCAGAATTTACAATCTCATTGAAAGGGGGGGAAACACAAACCATCCCCGCGGCAGTGTGCGAGATCGAGGCAGAAATATTATTACCCTTAAGAGTTTATGAGTTCTTGAAAAGTGGATCAGAGGAAGCAAGGTCAAATGTTAGAATATGCAATCCGGTATGTTTAAAGGATGGAATAGTGGGGGAACAGCAGATTGATGAGTCAGGATGTTTAGTTAATTCTGAGAGGATTATGGATAAGTCTAATTTGTTTTTGCTAAAGGTATCTGAGGCATACGAGGAATGTTCATATGATTTATCGCATATCTCGAACAGTAGATTAAGGAGTCAAGTACATACACTAATAAAACATTACAAACCAAATAAAACGAAATCTACTGCTTTGAAAATGAAAATAATTTTGTCAGATGAAAAACCCATTTGTCAAAGGTCACGTAGGCTATCTTTACTTGAAAAGCGCGAGGTTGAAAAACAAATAGAGCTGTGGTTAGCACAGGGAATAATTAAAGAAAGTTGTTCAGATTTTTCGTCTCCTATTGTGGTGTGTAAGAAGAAAGATGGAACGATGCGTTTGTGTATCGATTATAGAAAGCTAAATAAAAAAATAATCAGGGACAGATATCCACTTCCTGTAATTGAAGAGGTATTAGATAAATTAGGGAACGGTAGAGTATTTTCGACGCTAGATTTAAAGAATGCATTTTTTCATGTAGATGTTGATGAAACAAGCAGGAAATATACCGCGTTTGTAACAGAAACAGGTCAATATGAATTTTTGAAAGTGCCATTCGGTTTATCTATTAGCAGTAACTATTTCCAAAGATACATTAATTACGTGTTTAGAGACTTATTAAGAGACGGTACTTTAATTATTTATTTAGATGATATAATAATTCCGGCAATAGATGAAAAAGAAGCTTATGAAAAATTAACTCATGTGTTAGAAATCGCTTCCAAATACGGCCTTGAATTAAATCTAAAAAAATGTCAGTTCTTGCAAAGGAAAATTAATTTTTTAGGGCATATAATTCAGAACGGTACAATTCAACCTTCATCGGAAAAGACAGTAGCAGTCTGTAACTTTCCAGAACCTAAAAACGCGAAAGATGTTCAAAGTTTTCTTGGATTAACAGGGTATTTCAGAAAATATATTCCTTCATACGCTATAATAGCCAGACCCCTTAGTAATTTATTGCGAGGAACAAAACCTTTTGAATTTAATCATGAACAAAAAATAGCTTTTCAAAATCTAAAGAACGCGTTATCAAATGAACCTGTATTACATCTTTTCAAAGAAGGCGCGAAGTTAGAGCTGCATACAGATGCATGTAAACTCGGTTTAGGTGCTGTGCTTTTACAACAAAGTGAAGATGGAAATTTCTATCCAATCCATTATATGAGCAAAAAGACTACCATTCAAGAAGAGAAATTGTGCAGTTATGAACTAGAAGTACTGGCGGTTGTCGAGGCTCTGAAAAAATTTCGAAACTATCTCCTGGGAAGAAAATTCCCAATTCGAACGGATTGTGCAGCATTTGCGAAAACTCTAGACAAGAAAGAGTTGACACCAAAGATTGCTAGATGGTCGATTTTTCTACAAGAATTTGATTACGAGGTAGTCCATCGTCCTGCAAAACAAATGCAACACGTAGATGCGTTGAGCGGACATCCCATTATGCTAGTGACTAGTGATGAATTGACACACAAGATTGTGAACGCTCAGGAAACTGATGAGTATATTAGAACCATTAAGCAGCTGTTGCATGAAGGCAAAACTACTGAATTCACCATAAAGAATAATATTTTATTTAAACTTAGTGAAGATCAAGAACTGTTAGTTGTGCCAGAGATGATGCAAGTAGATGTGGTGAAGAAAGCTCATTCGTTTGGACATTTTGCTGTGGCAAAGACAGAAGACTTGGTGAAAAGAGACTATTATTTTCCGAATATGAGGAAGTGTATAGAAAACGTACTAAAAAACTGTGTAGAATGCATATTGGTCAATAAGAAGAGGGGAAAAGGAGAAGGTTTTTTACACCCTATTCCAAAAGAAGATCTGCCGTTGTCAACATATCACGTAGACTTCATTGGACCATTGCCAACGACCAACAAAAATTATAATCACATATTTACTGTAATTGACGCATTCACAAAATTTACTTGGCTATACCCAACCAAAAGTACAACAGCTCAAGAAGCCATTGAAAGACTAAAGTTGCAACAAAAAACTTTTGGGAATCCTTCACGTATAATTAATGACAAAGGAGGAGCATTTAGATCGAAGGAATTCGAAGACTACTGTGCTGAGGAGAAGATTAGTAATATTCAAATGACTACGGGAGTACCAAGGGGGAACGGACAAGTTGAAAGAATCCATGGAGTGCTGATTCCAGTGTTGACGAAGATGTCCATTCAAGACCCGACTAAGTGGTTCAAGCATGTCGATTCACTACAACGTGTATTGAACAGTGTACCTTCACGCAGTACAAAATATTCGCCATTTGAATTACTAATAAGAATCAAGATGCAGAATCCTGAAGACGTCATGATGAGAAATTTGCTTGAAGAAGAGAGTCAAGATCAACTATTTCAGCATCGTGTAAACCTTAGAAGAGAAGCAAAGCAAAACATTTTGAAGATACAAGAGGAAAACAGGAGAACTTACAATCGAAAGCGGAAAAAAGCTCACCAGTATAAGCAAGGAGAGTTGGTAGCAATCATGAGGACTCAGTTTGGAAACAAATTGAAACTGCGACCAAAGTATTTTGGACCATACCAAGTGACTAGAGTAAAACTCCATGACCGATATGATGTTGCTAAAATTGGAGACCATGAGGGGCCAAATGTAACGTCCGCATCAGCAGACCAGATGAAGCCTTGGTCTAAGCACTAATGAAGAAGAAGAACGAACTTGTATAAGATATTTGTGTAACTGTATACTAATCTATGTTCTTTTTTTGTTTTTTTTTAGTTTGTATATTTCAGATCCTTAGTGCGTGAGCAGTGAGGACACTACCTGTAGGATGCCCGAGAAGTTGTGGGATTTCCACATAGACGGCACTATAGAGGGCGCTGGCGACGCGAGCCACCAGCGAGCGAACTGACTAGAGAGAGATTAGCGAGCGAGAGGTCTAGACGAGGAGGTCAGAGCCAACGCTGCTAAGAAAAAAGGAAAGCAACCGGGATCTAACTGGCCTTGTAGGGAGGGACCAAGTAACCCGATGCTGGAAGGATAGTCACGTGAAGGTGACACATCCATCGCCTGAATTCAATAAGTGAACAGGAACTGAATAAGAGCATCCATCATCTGAATGCCATACACCGTCGTGAACCGTGGTGTGATAATTGTTAAGTGAAGAGACTGAGAAACTATGGTTGAGAACGAGGAGAAGTATTTGTTTAAATGTCATTATTCATATATCTGTATAGTAGAGTGTAGTAATGTAATTGTCCACATTAAACGTTAGTATTAGTTAAAAACAGTGTGATTAATGTGAATACCCTAGAACTCCGTGTCATAACCCCACATATATATATTAAAGGAGATAATCTCTCATATTTTTAGAAATAAACAAATACTTTAGTTAAAGTTTTTTTTTTTTTTTTTACAAAACAAATGCTTTGAATTTACCTCCATTATATTTATTCAGAGCTAATTAATTATACACAAAGATTAATTCACATACAAAGTGTTTTTCGATATAATAGTTAAAAGATATAATTTGGAAGTGAATATATACTTGTAGTATGGTATTTTATATCACATTTCTCATTGCTTTTCTCTATTTTTTTATTAATAGTTTTTGGAAAAAATAAAGATTTACAAAAAAATTGTTGATAATATTGCTTAAGTTAGTGAATATAGTTCAAGAAAATTTATTTCTGTTCCAGATAATAATATGTGTGGAAAATAAATCCTGAATTATTGACATATAATTAATTTAGATTTTGTAACAACTGAAACATCATGACACTTAGGCAGGATTCCTCTGAAAGAGGGATAAAATTTATATCTTATATGTATTACTTGATTTAACAGGAAATCGATCAATCATCGATTAAAATATATTTATTTTGAATTAAAACACCAAAATTTTAGCATTTATTTATAAAACAAACTAATGCAATTTAGAACAAAGAATTTTAGAGGTTTGCAAATGCCTTTTTGAAATTTCTTTATTCCTTAAAATCCTACATGATCTTTTTTTTTATTGTATTCAGTTAAGAAAAATTTATTAAAGCTCTTGTTTCATTTAGTAAAACACTTTAAAAAACATGTGTGCAAAATAATTGAATGATTTTTTCCCCTAAACAAGATATAAGATGCAAAAATTCTTTTCAATGTAAATGTATGTGTGAGTGAGCTTTTAATTTTCCATTCATAATAATTGAGAACGAACAAAAATGTTGTAATTATAAACATTTGCCAATATGAGCATCCCTTTTATTTTTGTTCAAAACTAAAGCAAAAATTCTTCTGATCTTTCATGTTTAGAAAGACACCGTTTTTAGGTCAACAAATCTATAGTACTGTTTTTGCGGCATGGTCCAAAAGATTAAAAAAAGGGGAGTGTCAAGAATAGGGAATTCCTTTTGTCAAGAATTGGGGAGTGTTTCAAATACTTGAAAACTATCCTTCAAGTTATACTGAGAATTTCTTTTTCTTTATTTTTGCTGCTTCGCTACTATAGCTCACTTCTTGTCTGAGAATCATCAGTTTAGAAATCTTTTTTTTTTACCAGTCATTTTATTGTAAGCGATCTACAGTTTTAATTAAATGTCTTCAACGAGTACGAAATATGAAATATTATGAGTTTTTTGTTCAGTGATTAATTATATAAAAATACTAGCCGCGCGGGGTATAACGGCTAGTATTTGAACTGATCAACTAAATTTGTTTCACTTGTTAAAAAAAAGGTCCTCTGTTTACAACAAATGAAATCTATATTTTTTCTATATTTATTACAATTGAAACGAAATGCTATAATTTTCATACCAATTAAAAAAAATTTACGAAGTTTGTATTCCTTTTTTTATAGACTATGTGTTACTTAGACAAAGTCACAACATTTTAAATTTTATGAGCAGCAAAAAAAAAAAAAAATATTCAAATGTGCTCATTTAAATTTCTAATACTCTTATCCCTATGAGAAAATAAAATAATTTTGAAAGGTAAAAAAAAAAGTCAATTCTTGAAAACACTAATCTAAAATAAAGTTCAAGTAATGATCAGTGCATATAATTTGCACAATTTAGCCAAATAAAAAACACACATAAAAGCTATTTACCTAATCACTTACATATTTTTCAAAAAATTTATAATGTTATAAAATCAATCAAAGTATTGAAAAATTAGGAATATAAAATGTTTGCATTATTTTTATATAGTTTGACAAAGTTTAATATTAAAATATGCTCTGATATTAAAACATTTGTAATAGCAAATGTGCTTAAATAAAGTTAAAGCTTTTTAGTAATTGAATTTAATAGAAGCGTTGCGCTAGAAAGATGAAAAATATACATGTTAGATGGATTAGCTATTGAATGACTTTTGGAAGAAAATTGTCCCATATTCATTGCATCGCTAAAAATTATTCAACATTTCTTAAACCTAAAAATTAAATTTTAAATAATAGTAATCAAATAGTGTTATTAATTAAAAAACAACAAAAATGGACAACTAATTTTATAAATTAATTTAACATTGAAATTTAAGAACATGGGTTCTTTTGGCTGCAGACTTCAAATTTATATGCAATCACACCTCAGCTGGGCGTTTAATTTGTATTTTATTAACTACCACACAACATCATTCGAGAAATTTGAAATCCCGTTTCTTATATTTTTTTAAGTCGCACTTGCGGAATTTCACAAAGTGGATTCTTGGTAAAATCAGGATTCGAACCCATGACTAATCTTTTAGACTGCGACCCATTAAAAAAGATAAAAGCTGTAAAAATACCTTATACGAAGTAAAAATAGACGTGAAAACTAAATACTATGTAGAATTTTCCCTTAGAATGTAGATTCTTATAAATAGGTCTGTACCGCGGAAATCTGTCACGAACTGCAGTCTTTTAATGAATAAAAGAAAGTAGAAAATAGAACGACTGATTTTAAGCATTAAAGAAATAAACTTTATTAAAAAAAGATTTTTTTGAATGGGAAATAAATTGATTGATTTGAACATACTAAATTGTATTAAACATCTTTAAATTTCATATGAATTTCATTAAACTTACCAATAATTTTATTTTATATAATTATTCCACTTAACAAATGGTTAGAAATTTGTATTGTTTTTAATATAACAATTATAAATCAAATAATAAATAGAATGTTTTCGATAAAATGAATTTACTTAATTAAACCAATACTTAAATTAAGCCTTTTAAATTCATTAGAATTTCATGCTTCAGAAAATAATGTAGGCAAAATGCAGAATCTTCCTCCAAATTGTATACACAATATATGTAGAGAGAGACCTTACTTTTTTTACTTTTAAATTAGTATTAAAGATACATAATTCATTCTTGCATTTCTTGGTATAAATATTCTCGTAAAAAAAAATTTAAGTATTCGAATATTCCTTTTTCAAATTTTTCATAAAAATGACACTTTTAAATTAATGAATGCTTCATTTCATAGAGAATGCCATTTTCCAATTCCATGAATATTATTATTGACAAATCTTAACACGTTCACCAGATCGAATAGCAACATAAACCGTCAGAATAAGCTGTTTTACATTAAATAAAAATACCTCTAATTGTTAAAAAATAATTAACTAAATTTAGTTTTTTAAAATAAATATGTTATAGAATACATATTTATATAAATATTATATGTATATTAAATAAATTATATATAATTTATTATTTTATAGAAAATAAATATTATAAAGTGTAAATAGGTAAAAAGAATCTAAAGATAATTTTAGTAAAATCACTCGAGTAATATAAGGACGCTTTTTAAACTTTTGTTTTAAAGCGGTGATTCCCAGAGTGGTTTATACAGACCCCCAAGGGTCTATGACGACCTGCAAGGGTTCCACGTCAGCAAAACAATGATTTGGGGGTCCATTGAGGTATAAAGGTCTATGATAGTGGATCTCATAAAACAAGAACGTGACTTTAATTTTAAAAGAAAATTTAATCAAGTGGAAACCAAATTTTACCCGTTCAACAGATTTATTTACTAAATTTAATGAGGTTAGTTTGTACTTAGTAGGGGACCATGAATTTTATTAAAACAAGAACTATTTCAGCATTTCTCTCCAGATCAGCTAAGGATAATACTTGAGATTCCGAATTTTATCAATTGGACACAGACAATCTGTCAGGACATATTAACCTACGTTCAACAGTTAGATGCCTTTAATTCAGATTTTGAAACCAGGTGTGAGAATGCTTTAACTATGGTAATACCATAATCGGCAATGGATTCATATGGTCACATTGAAGAAAAAATGTCACATTACAATAAGGACTGATCGTTATGACCTCTAACGAAGGTCTTAAAGTTTAGAAACAGATGTCAGGAATTTTGGCTTTAAAAAGTGAAACCTGTTATTAGTCCCGAACTATAGAATATCACGAGGAAATTTTAAATTGCTTTTCCTAGTGTGAAGGAGTTTCAGCGCAGTTGCCTATCTCCAAAACTAAAAAACAAAAACAAAAAATTGGACACTACTAACAGAGGAGATTTAAGGTTAAATCTGACAAAATTGATACCAAATGTTGAAAATTTGATATTGTAACACCAGATCCTCCCATTAAAATCATTTGTTTATTGTTCAGTTATTTTATTTAACAGTTTTATTTATTAATTGACTTTTAATTTAATTAATTCACAGTGATTTTTAAATTTTAAACGCTATACTCATTACAGATAGAAATTTAATTATTTTAAAGTAGGGGTAGTAGTACCAGCTGTCAAAAAGACAGTTAAGTTGATAAATTTGCAAAAACTCAATATTAATTAAGCAGGGGTCTATCCCAAACATTGCCCCTGAAAAACATGGCAAGGGGTCTATGAGACAAAAAAGCTTGGGAACATATGTTTTGAAGAGTCCAGCAAAAAACAAATGATTTATTACATATATAGTGAAAATCACTTAACACGAAACTGAAGAGACTGAAATATTTTTTTGAAGAATTTCGTTAAAAGAATTTCGTGTTAAGAGATACTGCAAAAAAAAAAAATAAATAGAACATATCAACAAAAATAAGTTTATTAGAGCTTATTTTATCTACATAGAATGTATATGCATGTATTTCATAAAAATCAGTGAAACAAAAACATTTACAAGAACTAAATTAAATTTAATACAAAATTTTAAAGTTTTTTGAAAAACAAAACATTTATTGAGTTTTTGGAAAATAATCTAATATTTTTCTTTGCATTGGCTTTTTTAGCATCAAACTGTCAACAAAGTGTTCGATGTCGTTCATTTTGTTATTCACTTCACCATTGGAATGCGTGTGTGTGTCTTAATAACTGCGCACACTTTGTATTGTGTTAAGATAAAAGCACTGCAAATTTCTAAATCTTTAGTGAAGTAACAAATATGAAAAAAAAAAATGTTTGTAAAAAGTCACGCAATTAAAATATGATACTATTTGGTATTTTCAAATCAGGCCATATATTCAAGGGAAATCTACAACCTTTCATAATACTTATTATCTAATGTCTTAAATTTAATCATTTGCATTTTTTTTCAACTATCTCTTTTATAAACTAGGAAATTGCATTTCATGAAAGGTTTCTGTAATATACTCCTGGGTATAAAAAGCTGCATTTTGAGGAATAATTCTATATGTTTAATTAGAACATTAATTTTTATTTTATATTAAAATATTTTTTTGTATCTTTTATTGTTTTTTAAAGAGCCGCAGCTGAGTTGTGATTTGAATTTTGATTTTAGCAAAGGTCTATCATGTGAAACTCTGCAAGTGCTAATTATAACGTGAAACGGGTGGTATTCTGTACAAGTTAGGATAATACCAGTTAGCGACCCAGTTTATGTGCCACAGTGGTATTCAAGCTTTTTAAACTCACGTAATCCTTAGAACTATAAGGTATTTTCAGGGAGCTCTATTCCACACACACACAAATACTATAAAGAATGCAATTAAAAAAATAATATTTTGAAGTAGATCAACATGTTACTTCATGTAAAGACAATTTTAAAAAAAAGTACTGTATTTTTCATCAAATATTTTACTGTGATTTTTTAATATAATTTATACTCACTAATAATATAAATTTGTGATCTAAGTAACACTTACTCATGTGTTATATTCAGTAACTAGAATATGTGCTTGTTATACAAACTGTTAAAGTCTAGATCTATTGAAATCATCTGCAATCGCATTTCATATTCTCAGTGTTTCATTTTTTTTCTTATATTTTGTTCTTCTTTTCCCGCAGATACATTCAGAAATGTTTTTCCATTTAAATTCATAGTTCTGAAGGGCATTAAAATGTTTACACTGCGAAACAAATCCCGCGTATTTTGCATGAATTTGCAACCTTAAATTTAGGAGCTGTTCTTGCGCAACCTTAGATTTTAATGTCGAATCTTATGATCTATCGAAAAGTTGCTTCTTCTCTTTCATTATAGGTATTATTTCCGCAAACGGAAAAAGGTGCATTTTCCATTAGAAAACTATTTAGCTTTGCAAACCATTGTTCTAACGAGTATAAAATTATTTCATTGAACCCCGGAATAGTAAACAATAGAATATAATGTTAATAAATTCCAACTAATTATGTTAATCACTAGATAAGGGCTTTTTGAAGGGAAGAGAGAGAGATTTGACTTTCTTCTTAAATCCTAAAAATGATTTTACTTTTTAAAAGGACAGGAATACAGAATTGAATGTGTTATGCTATATTTAATACCATAGATGATGTTCTGCAATAAAAAAATTTACCAATAAAATTAATTTTTTAAAAAATAATATTCTTATTTTAAGTTCTTAAATTAACCAAATGCAATTAATCATATTTTTATTGGCTCTGGTCTATAACCAAATCTAAATCTAATGCTAGGATTTTTTGAAGATTGGCTATGATCTCTGAAAAAGTCTAAATCGTATTGATTAAAACGTATTTTTGTTTTGTAAAGAAAAAAGTGGGATTTCTTAAACATTCTTTTTTCACATTCAAAATTTCACTGTTAGTATAATTTTCAGCATTTAGTATTAAAATATTTTTAAAATCCAATTCTGAGTTTTTGATATTTGTATAATATTTTTAAATATGCAATAACTTTTTTAGAAAATTGTGGGTTGTGGAACACATAAATTTAAATATCTTTCCATAGCAAGTACGCAAATTTTGTTTTAATTTTTACGTCGATGCTGGAAAGATCGTTGTTTGTCGGAAGGCGAATGCGTACAGTGAAGGGATGGAACGGTCAGATCCTTATCAGAGAAGGAAAAGGGCTCCGGCGAGCAGCTTTTGCTTGAACAATAGAGAAGGGTCGTTTTATCTTAGGGGTCAAATTCTGCATAATACGACACAGTACCCGTTTGAGATGTTGGGACGTTTCTTCCGCCAAAGGAGAAGGAAAGTGTACATAGAGGCAGCTAATTGTTTAACCCCTCCCCAACGGCTTTTCATAGTATTTTTAGCATTGACCACAATGAATCCTTATCTGACAGAATGTAGCTGGATTTATAGTTTGTAAAAGGCCTTACTCTTCGAAAGAGAGACAGGCAAAAATGTGAAAATATAAAACAGTAGGGTGCGGGAATGGCAAGGTCAAAACCAATGGTCAAAAATGTGTCTAAAATAGATTGCCGCCAGCGATCTTCCCAACTCCTTAAAAATGAAGACATGGCAGTTTTAGGTCATCGATTGTGTGGGACAGAAAGACAAGCAAAACTTTTCTTTTTTTTACTCGTGTAGAAGGGGATATTTACCATACAAGGAATTACTTTCTTCCTTTGTAACAACTATCAAAATTCAAATACCAGAATATTGAATAAACTTAAAGCATAATAAAAGAGATTAAATCATGAAGGATTTTCACTTTGAATTCAAGCAAAATAATTAAAATTAAGAAAAAGCTCAAGCAATTAAATTTTTCTTTTGTGTGATAATCATTAACTTTTCCTTTTGACCCCACTTAAACAAATGAATATTGCTGTTGCATTTTTTTGAATAACAGCAATAATATTTTCTACCCATTTTTTGATGCACTCCTCAATAAAGTTATTTTCAAATAAACACAAATTTCTAATTAAATTTATGTTTTATTTAGATCAAAAACATCGTAAATTTAAAAAAAAAACTTATTTGTAACAAAATCTAATGTGTACATACAGTAGCGCATACAAACATTTTTCAAGGGGGGAAGGGTCCATTGTTGAAAGTTCCCCAACTTGCATCATACCTCAAGACAAAACCAATTAATTCTTCTGATTTTGTCGATTTTGTTAACAAAAAACAGTAAAAAATAAATTACTGAATCAATAGTTAGCATTAATTAATAAAATAAATTGTTAATTACAAGTACTTAATTAAATTTTGCATTATATACATATAGGATTATCATCAACTGAAAAAAACTCAAGGGCTTTGGGGGGGTCTCCCCCTTGTGTGCGCCATTGTGTACATATCTTTTCACTTTTTAGCAAAATTTTTGAAATTTATGGGAAAGGGAATACATAAACGATACATTTAAAAAACTAAAATTAAAGTATAAATTTGATTTCTTTTACGTGAAAATCTAATTTTTTTTCTGTTGAAAGGAGTAATTGAATTCTTTCTGAATATTTATACGATGTTGAAAAGAAAATATATAATACTTTTAAACTCGTTTTATAATTCAGTCTAAGAATCAGTGGCGTGCACATACCTCTTTTTTCGGGGGGGGGGAGGAGTAAAAAACACGTAGACCTAAGCGCGAAGGCATAAGCTCTATGGCGAAAATTAAATACTTGGTCTAAGGAGGGGGATTGTGAACTCTCAAACCCTCCCCTTGTGTGTGTGTGTACGCCACTGCTAAGAATTACTTGTAATGAATACATTCTCTTATATTTGAAGTTAATGAGGAATCCCAATAAGTTGGATTCAGATACACAAAAAATTGCTATACTTACACTATAAATCTATTTAACAAAATAAATGGATTTGTGTTTGATATATATAAAAAAACAAACCATTGAATTGCACTTTAATTAAAATATTCTTTACTATCTGGATTGAAATTAAAGCTTTGTCTGAAATTATAAAGTCAAGATATCCATCTTCATTAATTAATATATTTCCTTTTTATTATAATCTTCATTTGAAAATGTTGAAGTAATGAAATTCAATAACATTTGCATTCAATTTTCTTGTTGGTAATAAGTGTTCCAAAGTGGTAGTAAAAATTTTCTTTCTTTCTTGTGGCAAGCTGTGACGGCAAGTTTTCCTCATTCTGAAGCACAATTATTCCTGCATAAAAAAATTCAATAATGAAGTAAATTTGACAATATCAATTAAATTGACAATTACTCGATAATTATTGCAAATTTGAATTTTTATACAGCTTTCGCAGCCAGCAATACTCATAAAAAATTAATTATTTTCAAACTATACATAGTTTATTAACTAAAAAATGAAATAAAATTTTTTAAATGTATTTAAATAATAAAAACTACAAAGCCCCATTAATTTTAAAAATAAAATTTGAGAAAACATATAGAACACGAACGTATATTTTTTGCGGCAGTTTTTGAAAAAAAAAAAAAAAAAGGAATATAGAATTTTGTAGAAATATTCCCAAATTTTATATTGGAAAGATAACTGCATTTTTAAGAATAACATTAAAGCTACTTTTGTATTTGTATAAATACATTTTGAAAAACCGAATGCAAAGGATGATAACATTTAATTTTGACTCTTATCACTCTTATTTTGACTCTTATTGTGAATGTGGTGTGGCAGTTACGGAAGGATGTACCATCTTCCGTCATCCTCTTCCTCTTAAAAATGTGTAGAGATATCATTTTCAATAATGAAATATCAAACAATAAATTTTAAATTAAAACAAATGTAAAAATTGTTAATAACATTATTCAAGAAAGTAAGAGAGTTATATTTACATCGCACTATAAAGCTGTACGAACGTTATTGGTGAAGGTCCTCATAATTTTGAGCCATGGTCATGTTTTGAGGACGACACCTCGGCTGTCACCCGCTTCTCCTAACTTCCACACCACACCAATGGGAGGAATTGGACCCCTCGACATATTTAACGTGCATCGGCCTCCTTTGCACGGCGGGTCTTCAGTGGTACCAGACTCAAACTCATGATACGCCAGCTACGAGCGGGTGACCTTGACCATTAAGCTACCACGGCCTAGTGGTCAAGCTGCTCATGAAAACTGGCAGTGCATACATAATTCGATTCAAAGGAATTATAGAAAAAATAACAATTGAGAGAAGTTGAAAAGTTTTATTAATATTTTATCTAAAAAGCTTCAACATTTAAAGAAAAATAAACGAAAAAAATTTGTTAATTATTTTTTATTGAAATAAATTTTGCAGTCAAAATAAGCTTTTCATTTTTTAAAATTTTATTAGCATATCTGTGTAAATCAAATATTAATTTTTAACATTAAAATAAAGAGTAGTCAAAAATAGAGTTTTTTGAAGATATTAGAAATACTAACATATAAATAAATATGTATATAGCATTTATAAAAAAGTTTAATCGTAAAAATTTTCAAAATAACAGTATATGAAAATACACAGTATAAGTAGAAAATAGTTTTATTGAAAAAAATAAAATGTAAAAACTTAAATTATATATATATATATATATAAATAGATTTATAGAAAGTAAACATAGCATGTAATAATAAATAAAGATAAGAGAGAAAAAATTTTAAAAATTAAGTTTATTTATATATTTAATACTATTTTAATAAATTTCAACAATTTTTATTTCATGTTTAAATATAACGAGATCTCTTTACTTTTAAAAAAATACCAATTGTTTCAAAAGAAAATTAGAAATTTTATTTAAAAAAAAAAGAATTGTATGTGTAATGGAACTGTTTTTGAGCGCTTAATATACAAAAAAAAAAAAGTTTCTTATATCTTAATCTTTTCAACTAAAATCAAAATATTGTTCAAAAACTAGTTCAAAATTTCTACCCTGAAATAAGCCCAAAACAAATATTACAAATTCATTTTTTTAATGCATTCTATTTAAAAGTTGTAATTGTATTTCGAACTCTTTTTTGTGGTGGAAGCCCACAATTTCTAACTCTTTTACTCTAACTTAGTGACGCAGTCAGACGTAAGAAAATCCAACAGACAGGCAGCCACATTTGAATGATACTCGCGCTGCTTGGCGTTTTTGGCGTATTCTGAAGCTTGAAAAAGCCCCTGTTTCTGAAGACATCGCAAATTCCTATACTTGCGATGTCTACATCTTTTGTGTGAACATCCATTTCTTAATTTTTACTAAGAATAACTATACTTTTGCATTATCCTAGTTTAATAATAGGGTAGGAAGTAATTTTAGAATTACTTTTTTCGTATAATTTTTGTTT
>BMAO01025661.1:0-18060 GCA_019973975.1 Trichonephila clavata
GGTAGTAAGTATTATAATGATCACTGAATATATCAAATAATACTCTTATTCTTTTGTAGTGGTAGCTCTAGCTATGCGTTTAATAAACTTATTAACAAATAATTTGTAAATCAGTGAAGATTAAATATTATTGAGAGCGTAATGTAATTTAATTTCAAAGATTTCTAAATTTATTAATAAAAAGGGATCAAGACTAGATTGCTTATATTAAATCTGAAATTATTTTTTTAAAATAAAGCAGCAATTTTTGTCGATTAATACCTGAAAACGGGAACTTATATAGAATGTTGAAATTTGTAGAATTCTTGATATTTTATTGAAATGCATCCAAATCTCTGAAACTGGATACTTTTGGTATAGCATTAATAATACCCACTTAAGAGTTAGAGATAAATTTCAGTCTTCTTCTTGTATTGTAAATTTTAATATCGAGAATAGTTAAAATAGCATATTGTTATACATAACTAAGCGTATTAGTAATTCATAGAGTATACTATAGCTAAAATACTTATAATAATACACAATAATTACTATATTTAATAAATAATTAATAAAATATACATTACTTTGTCTGCCGGTTGTAGTAACAGATGAAATATTACAACTGGCAAAAATTACAAAATCTATCTTAAAAAACTTACATCATAGTTAATAATTTTGAACTACTTAATATTTACTATACTTATACTTATAATTTTAAATCTTATAAATATCGTGAAAGTTATTTTTCCACACCTAAACCGTATCCATTTATGCATTTATTTGCTACCAAATTTATAACAAAACTCAAGATATTGAAAAGTTTATTCACTTGAGCGATTTCGCAGTTCTTATCAAATTTGCATGTTTTGTTATCCTATATAAGTGGTCCTATATGATGTACAAGAAGTTTTCTGTAATTTTTACTACAACTTCGAAACTCCATCTTTCTGAATCGACAAAATACATATTTTATAAAAAATAATCAAAAACAAAAATATTATTTTTTTCTTTTAAAATCCGTAATAATAGTTTTGCATGTTTATCACAATACTGCACTCACGAAATTATTCAGTTGTTTTTAAAATATGCCCATGAAACGTTCCCTCTCTCTTTGATTTTTTTCCCTTCCACAGTATATAATTAGATCCTTCAACTTTATCTGAAATCGAATAATGTATCTTAGAATTCGTTTTGCAACTCTGTATATAGATGAGGTAATTCTCCACGACAGAGCATTAGTACAAAATTATGTATAATTCTCAAGAAAAGAAATCTTCTATCGCAGAAATATGCACGAAACGCTAGTAATTCATTGAATCTTATTTGAAATCAGATAATCTATGTTGTTTGTGAAATAATTCCTCTAATTTTGAGCTACTGCATATGTTTTATATTTATAACCCTCCAAAAACAGTATTTTTCTTCTCTGAGTCTTTTTATGAGTAGAAATAGATGGATGCCTTCCATAATATTTTCGACAGGAGTTGGAATTGGTTACTGTAAGGTGAGAGAGAGAATAAAACACGGATTGATAAAATTGCCTGAAGATTTCTTCCAATGATTGGTGTTTAGCGTGTAGTAGCTACATTAATACAAAAATGATAACGGAAACTTTTGCGCAGAGATATTTTTGTCACGAAATCTTTGTTTTCCTTTATTATCTGATAGCTAAGAAATGGAGCAAATGACCGAAAATTTTGCTTGTTCATTGTTACGTCCATAAAATACTTTATCTGCAGTAATACTCACATTAAAAAAACTCAGTACCTTAACGTAAAATGTATGTTTCTGAGACATAGATACGTTTATATCATTGTGAGAATATATCGTTTAATTTGATTTTAAGAAATGATATTCAAATTTGAATCTGCATTAAAAAATTCACCATTTTGAATTCTATGCATTTTTGAATATATTTCGACACAAGCGTATTGACACTAGGATGAAAAAAATGATTTCAATATTTTCGATAGATTTTCGTGTTGCTGATTTGGAGACGATAGTCTGGCAATTGCACTTTAAAAGGCATTATTTATAAGTTTTCGACTATATTTTAGAGTGAACAAAAATAACAGTTCATAAGGAAGGATTCTGAACTTATTTGACAAAAAGAAATATTTTTAAAAAGTGCGATATGTGTAAAAAATATTTATACAGTGCTCTGAAATAATGGTTTAAATGCATTTTTGATCAGCAAAATTATTTCTCAAAAAAAGTTAAGTTATATTATATTACATAAAGCATTAGAATTTAAAATTACTTGCCTGATAAAATATAAGAAACTTAATTTTAAAATGTGGAATTATAAAAAGAATTACATGTTATTCCATTAAAACATTGTAGGATGTTAAATTAAAATGGAATTTAACTTATATAAATTAGATGGCAAAATACAAAAAAAATATTAAAATTGCATTTGTTGTTAAAAGAGTTTTTGAATTTTATTGAAGAATACCTTTAAATATATTTTAAAAAATATTTTTGCATAAATGTACACATGTTTAAAATTTTCAAACAAAAATTATCTTTAAGCATTTAATATGTTTCAACTAATTGATAGCTGGTGAAAATACTCATAACGGCTCTATCCATTAGCATCAGAAATGTAGAATTAAGCACATCAAAATCAGTTTTAAAATTTTTCAGAAAATTTTTCAGGTAACAAGGACATTTTTGTCGTTTTTATAACGTATTATAATTTCAAAGTTTGCTTGCATCTGCTCTCAGATAAAATTCAAAGAATGGCTTAACCGTTTTATCAATAAATGTTTTATTTAACTTTTGATTGAATCTCAAACATAGTTCCCCTTAAAATATAATTCTAAACTTTTTAAAATGACTGTGAAACTGTGTGATATACGTGTATATTTAGTTTATGAATTTAAATTCGAGACTAATGCTGCATATAAGTTGAAGAAGTGTTGTATTTGGAGAAAACAGTTGTATCAAAGATTGTTACACAAAGTAAGTTACAAAAAAAATATCCCGCCGGGATTGAATCCCTAGAAGACCCCAGGTCAGGTAGACCATCAAACCGACAAATTGGAGACAATGAAATTAATTTGAGTTTAACGTGCCAACCGCTTGCAGAAGTGTTCAAAGTACGTAACTTGGGAGAGGTGAAAATTAAATAAATGGGTAGCTTTAACGATCACACGCTTCAGTACAAACCAGGAAAAAACGAAGCATTTAGGTTGGAAGATTTTCCCCATCCTCCTTTTATCCCGGGCACATTTTTATAGCATTATCATTTATTTTACCTTTTGTAATTATACGGGTGATAAGTTAAATAATGAAAGACAAAAAGAAGTGTTGCTACTCTGAAATAAAAAGCAGCTCAATATAAAAATGGAATTTATAAATTAGCTTCTCGCTGGATATCTTTATCATAATTTATAGTTTATATATATTTGAGTGATATTTTCAAGACTCAAATTATTTTGAGTAAAATTGTTTTTCGCCGGATTAAAAACGTGGCCTTGGTGGTCTAGTGATTATGGTGCACTCGTGGGTTCGAATACCACTGAAGATCTGCCGAGTAGAGGGGGTACAAATCTGTCGAAATTCATTATCCTCCTGTTGGTGTGGTAGTTAGGAGAGGGTGGGGTCAGAGCTCGGGTGTCGTTACTTGATTGAAGTTCAAAATTACAAGTCCGTCGCCAATAGCCATCTTGTGTTACTTTATAGTAGACCGTGAATAAAACTCTCCGAATTAAAAGCAACACAAATTTCTTGGTTAACTGACATAAAACTCCCTTCAGATAAAAACTGATTTTTAGGCAGAAAAATAAACCAAGTATGTAACATATTGTAAGGAATTTATATTCCTTCCTCTAACCCGGATAGATGTGTGGGAGGAACTAAATGATCAGACGACATGATGAACTTGAATTGTTTATTTGTCACAATATTCAACTCAGACACAATAATACTCTAAGTAAGATCAATTGGATCAACTAGAGGACAAAGGTGAGGCAAGATAGCGTGGGGATAATATATACGCTCATTCAAATATATTCTTATAAAAAGCTTGTTTTAAGAAGCACACTCATAATTTAACTCTCTAAGTTCTATTTGAAATAAGAGCACAGTATCTGAACTCTTGCAATCCTTTACTTTTAGACGTGGCCTTAAACACTTCTCCAATAGTTGACTTAAGTACTTGTTCGAGAGATTCCAACTTGACGCGTCGTACACTGTTTACGTATACAATTTGCTTACTTCTCATCTATTCACTTGACATCCAAGCTATCCTCATTTCACTAACTCTCAAAACTCGTGAATCCAGAATATATCAACTTAATTTGCATAATCACTTTTTCCCGTCCTCGGAAAAAGTTGGTTAAAAAGAATGCTGGCCCTACAGGAATCCCCAAGGAGTTAGTGAAAGGACGCGTCCCACTCTATTTGTAGAAATAATCTTAATTCGCTTATACAATTTGAATTATAATCGCATGGTGTGTTAATTCCCCATCTTAAAAAGTTCTAGGAATGTCGAAGCACTCATAACAGGGAAAGGATGTTGTTAAGCTATAGTACTAATTTTCTCCCCTATTCTGTGAAAAGTAATTGATCCCAAGTTGCCATCTCAACTGTCTTTGAGCAAGCCTTTGAGTTCCCCTTGCAAGATCAGAGGAATAACGGGTCGTTTCAATTCTCTTGGGAGTAAGCTAATCTACTAAACCGAAATTCTCTTTTCATCTCCATCCAGTCTACGTTCATTGCAACTTAAATTTTTGGGAAATACTTTACATTTTCGAATAAAATGGAGAATCTCAAGAGAAATAAGAATATTTCTTCCTTTAATCTTAATTTTTCTGGGTTTACGTTTAGGCTTGATTTTTCATTTCCCTTGGATATTTTATAGTTTATTCTCATAATAGTATTGACTAAGTCATGTACATTTTTACCAAGAACCATTGTATAATAGTATTAATACTCATAGGAACGCAACTAACCTCTATAAAATATTATTCAATAATAAGAACTTCAGCACGATTTACGTTTCTGTTAGTTAGGTATTATGGTACATGGAAATCTTTCATCCGTAAATCGGGCCGTGATATCCTAGTGGTCAAGGTCACAGACTTGTGGCTGGCGTGTCATGAGTTTGAACCGTGTGCCGCTGAAGACGCACCGTGCAGAGGGAGCTAATGTATTAGGTGTACAACTTTGCTTCCGCCGTTTTGCAATAGATGGCTGTAGCGGTAAGTGGTAGTCGAAATAAATAGATCGTAGATGTCATACAATAAGCTTAGGCATTTGTAAACATAACGCCATCGAAATATTAGTCGATTTGTGTCTGCATCATAAAGTCATTCTCGATTGAACATGTCAGCTTACGAGCCAAATTCTCGTCATTTGCGGGAGGTTTTAATTTTCTGCTTTAATATGAAGAAATCTGCGGCTGAGGCTCATCGAATGCTCTCAAATACCTATGGTGAGGCCGCTATTAGTGAAAGAACGTGCCGAGAGTGGTTTCAACGCTTCAAGAACGGTGATTTTGACGTCGAAGACCGGCAAGGCGGTGGAAGAGAGAAGGTTTTCGAAGATGCAGAATTGGAGGCATTACTTGATCAAGACTCGTGTCAAACGCAACAAGAATTGGCAGTATCATTGGGAGTGACGCAACAAGCCATTTCAAAACGCCTGAAAATCATGGGAATGATTCAGAAACAAGGAAATTGGGTGCCGTACGAGTTGAAGCCGAGAGATGTTGAACGGCGTTTGTTTGCTTGTGAACAGCTGCTTGCAAGGCAAAGACGGAAAGGATTTCTCCATCGCATTGTGACTGGGGACGAAAAATGGGTTCATTACGATAATCCCAAGCGCAGAAAATCATGGGGATATCCCGGCCATGCTTCCACGTCGACGGCCAAACCGAATATTCACGGTTCCAAGGTCATGCTCTGTATTTGGTGGGACCAGCTCGGCGTAGTGCATTATGAGTTGTTAAAACCGACTGAAACAATCACAGGCGATCGTTATCGAACGCAATTAATGCGTTTGAGCCGAGCATTAAAAGACAAACGGCCGCAATACAACGAGAGACATGATAAAGTGATTTTACAGCACGACAATGCTCGACCCCATGTTGCGAAAGTGGTCAAGACATACTTGGAAACGTTGAAATGGGAAGTCCTACCCCACCCGCCGTATTCTCCAGACGTTGCTCCCTCGGACTATTACTTGTTTCGATCAATGGCACACGGCCTGGCTGACCAGCACTTCCGATCTTATGAAGAAGTAAAAAATTGGATCGATTCGTGGATCGCTTCAAAAGATGACCAGTTTTTTCAACGCGGGATTCGTACGCTGCCCGAAAGATGGGAGAAAGTAGTGGCCAGCGATGGACAATACTTTGAATCATAAATGTATAATCAGTTTTTTTACAATAAAGCCTCGAATTTCGGAAAAAAACGGCGGAAGCAAAGTTGTACACCTAATACGTTAAATCAGTCGTGGCTCAAACGTCCTCTCGTTGGTGTGGAAGTTAGGAGAGAAGTTCCAGATCAGGTGTCATCCTCTTCATTTGACCAAGGTTCAAAATCCCGAGATCTTTCGCCAATACCTCGTGTAGCCTTACAGAGCGGCGTAAATATTACTCTCACTCGTCTGTAAATAGTTTTTTTAAATGGACTGCATTTTGGCAGCTAAGTTAGCAAATGTGCGAGCCATTTCATTCGTGGCACCGTTTAGGGCTGGCTTCCATTACCAAGTTTTAATATTTGAATTTATTCAATTCAAACTCTCATTGGATGCTAAATATTGCCGAGAGTACCAGAGTCAAATTGATCCTCAAGACATCTTTTACATGCCACATAATCAAATGATATGTGTACCACCAATTTTCGCATCCAGAAAATCTATCGACTCTAGCCAGGATTGAACCCGCAACCTTAGGCTTACGAGGCGGGCATGCTACCTCTAAGCCACCGACCCGATGTCTGTAAGTACTAAAAAAAGCACGAAATATGCTTCGATAATGAATTAATTAAACGTCATAAATTTCTTGTATTACTGAATTAATTGCTAAAAGTTATATTTTTTCTTTTGGCAAATTTTTTTTTAAGTTTTTGCAAATTACAAATGCAATTTGGCAACATTTTGAACTTTAATGAGAAAAACATTCATACAAAGTTTTCCTGTGAAGTTAGATATAAATAAACTGATTTCTTTTTGTAGCAATTAATCAAATAAAACAAATTAATCTGCAAAAGATAAATTTACTCTCTAGTATAATAGACATATTTATAAGAAACGGCTAATTGTATAAGGAAATAAAATTACTTTTCGATACATATGTTTTTTTAATTTCATGTGCTTAGAATAAAGAAATATCAAAGATTTTAAATATTTACTTTAAGGTTATACATTTATAAAATGGTTATTATTTTTTCGTAAAAGCTCAATTTTAGGTGGAAAATATTTCATACAATACCGTGAACATCATATTTCTGAATGAATATAATACAAAATTAAATTCGTTTTTACAGCTCCAAAAAGAATGCTTTTTTAATACTTGAATCAAATTTCAAGTCTTATTAATTTCGCACTTCGAATCCTGCAAGGGTTATTGGTGTAAAACCTCGTAAACTTTAGCATCGGTCAAGGACGATACACGAGCTCCCAAACTCTCTTAACTTCTACACCACTCCAAAGTGAGGACTTTGAGCCTCACAAATTCAACGTGCATTAGACCTTCTACATGGAGAGTCTTCAGTGGCGTCAAGTTGATAGAAACACTTACAATAATGAAAATACGAAATTTGAGTATAAATCGAGTTAAAGTTGACTAGATAAATGTTGTGATTACATGTTCTTGACTTTTTTTTGTTCATATTAATTTTCCTTGCCTTCTTTTGGGACAAGATTCAGTCATATTGACAAATAATTGGCTTATTAAATATTCTAGAACTTTGATACACATATCAATCCTAGTTTCTATTCATACATGTCTTTGAATAGCATCTATGCACAGCGAGTTAGTGAAAATTGTTGAATTCGCAAATATCGGGTGTAGTAAAACCAAGCTTTTGCATAGAATTATGTGTTCATTATATAATAAAACTGATGTTGTTGTTGGCGTGCCCTTCCTTTCGGGAAGGATAGAAAGTTGCCAGAGCCTGAGACAGATTGGGCTTCTACACGATAGATGGCGACACCATCTATCTCCACCTCCACAATTAAGGCATGATTTGGAGGGAGGGAAATATTCTCCAGCGCCTGAACCCGTGGTTTCTGCTGCAACCGCCCACAAGATTTTCGGAACTACTGATTTAACGAGCACGTACTCCGTGTGTATTAGTGGCACCGGGCATCTCGAACCCAGGCCCTCCGGTCTGGAGTCGGATGCTCTAACCACTAGGCTACCACGGCCCACTGATATAGAGTTTATACGCCCCACGTAAAAGTGATATAGAGTTTATGAGAGAGTTTTAGCATAAATCTTCTTTTTTGAGTCTTGTGATTCTTTTTTGAGTCAATCCGAATTGTTGTGATAGCGAATTGTGTTTTTCGGACAATTCACACAAATCCATTTTTCGTATTAAATCTAATATTTTAAGGTATCTTCATGTTTACGGATTACAGTTTGTAGAGAGAATAACCTAAAAGGACTCGATTTCGCTGTGCACTGAAAAGGTGAAGGGATGTTCCGCCATTTGGCTAAGCTGGTGCTAGATTTTTTTTGTGTGCTTTTTTGAAAAATTTAAGCAACTTTTAATTTCTAAATGTAGTGAAGCTTATTTACCACTCTGAAAAAAAAATCACAATCATTTAAAATTAAAGTCTAATTTTTTAATAAAAGTATTGGGAGTAAATAATCATTTATATTTTAATTAACTTAGTTATGACAATTTTTCAGTTAAAATAAAATTTACTAACAAAGACGTAAATTTCTCAATTTTTATACCTTAGAAAGGTAAAATAAAAAAAAAATTAGTAGTTTTCGGATATTTGGTTATATAAAAGCATTTCAAAATTTTAATTTTCGTCATTAGCTATTCGTGTGGCCACGGTAACTTAGTGGTCAAGGTAATGGACTCTTGGCCGACGTGTCACGAGTTCGAACCTAGTACCACTAAAGACCTGCCGTGTAGGGAAGCGATGCTCGTTAAGTCTATCGAAGAGCTCAAACATCCTCCCGTTGATGTGGTGTGGAAGTTAGGAGAGGGAAGTGCCAAGCTCAAGTATCGTCCTCATCACTTGACCATGGTTCAAAATGACGAGGTCTGTCACCAAAAGCCCTTGAGTAGCTGAATAGTGTGATGTTAATATTCCCTCATTCTACTTTGAAAGACGCTTCGGAGGAGTTCTTAGAGTATGTCAGTTCACATTGCTTTCACATACTACCAAAGTTTATCTAATGTCAAAGGGGGTGATGTATGCTGGGCCAATCATTGAACAGAATAGACGTGCGGGAGAAAGCAGCAGAGAATTGCTGAATGTATTGTGCACCGAGTAATTTCTCGCTACCCTGTTTAAAGTTATTGACAAGCCTTCTCGAGATAAGAGAAAACAACAGACTCGAAAGCTGTATAGGCCTATCGGTGTCTTTTAAATGTACTGGCAATATGCATGTCAGGGCGTGCTTGAGTCAATTCTAATGACATACAAAGTCATATATATGAAGGACATACTATATGAAGGACAGGTATTCGATGCATAATGCAAGAGAATCAGACAATCTCTCACCGTGTTGTTGTAAGCATAAGAGGGGTACATGTAAGGGGTTGTAAGCATGGTGTTCTGTTTCATCCTTTGAAACAGAACACCATGCCATTCGTTTTTCCAAGGTCAACGTTTAACGCAATGTAGTAGTTACACGAGTATGGTATACAGTAAACAATCATTGAAGGAAAGGATGCATTTCTGGTAATTCCTCTACAGATGAAATTTGTAATAGTGGTTGGTTCCTGCTTACATCTGAACCCCCTTGTCTACCTGTAAACCCGGCTAGGTGTGTGGGAGAAACTAAATGATCATCAGACATGATTTCAATCAAATTAATTTATTGTTACCAAAATATCATTCAGACTCAATAACAATCTAATTAAGGTAGGTGATTAAATAGTAGAGCATGGAGGTGAGATTCTATAAGATGGGGATACTACTACGGACCCTCAACTGAATCTAAGACAGCTTAAATACGCTCAAATATAACTACGTCACACACTAATAAGCTAACCTCTAATTAATCAAGCTCACAATACCTGTTTTTTTATGCATCGTATCCTACACTGGAAACTTACAGGTGATCTTTATCAGGCTTGATCAATGTTGTTGGATCCACGCTCTGTAATCTTTTTCCTGGACAATTCCAAGACCTCTTACTAATTCCACTCTCTTTCAATCTTCAACTAATAAACTAATTCGCAGACTCTATGCTAGCTCCTACTTGCCAACCCACAAACTCGCGAAAACAGAATTTATATAAATACTTCATTTACATAATCATGCTTTCTTGGTCGGCAAAGCTTGGTTGAATTAATTATTTTTCCCCAGAATAGTCCACAAGGTGTTAATAATGTCGTGGATAGAACCGTCACAAATTGAATTCCACAGATAGCTGTGAAATAGACCCTAATTTGTTTGCTAGTATTCTCGATTTGCATTGCTATCTATCATTGTGACTCGCGTGGCCTTTTTGTCTACATACTCAGTGGTCTGATGAGAATCTTTCCCGTCGATAGATCCACCCGTCCCTGCAGCCTCCAACTCCCTATTCGTACTATGATTATGCCTTTATTTCGTCTAACACGGATTTCTCGGAAGAAGAATACGCAATCACTATAAGTTACATTTCCTCCGAACTCATAAATGTCTCGAATGACTTCCTTTGACGCGTCATACTTAAGCTTTTCGTGCGAAAAATAGAGAAAAACATGAAATTCTTCAACTTTAAAAGCAGCTCTTTGTTCTCTCTTTATATAACACAGGTTATTATTACAGGTATCGATACTAGATCTTGAGTTCTATCGATTGTATGATCTATCGATACTAGATCGATAGAGATACTTGTGTTGTATCAAGATTTACGCATGATGTAACACCTATTAGTTGCTTCCATAATGGTATTGCATTTCGCATGGCTAGCAGTGTATATTGTGCAAAGTATCGTGTGAATAAACAGTCTGGGTTAAATTTCATTTGAAAAGGTTTAATATGAATCCTTGTATGCATATTTATTTATTCATATGGCACCCTTCAAGTCAGATTTGAATTTAGGAATAAAAAAAAAGTCATTTCACCAATTTTGTTTGAACATTTTGAATGCACAAACATTATTTTCCATGAAATATTTATTTTCCTGGAAAGTAGAGTATGCAATTTTTAGTTTTTTCTTTCCTTTAGATCTTTCATTATTGATTTCCCGTAATACGAGTATAGATTTTCAATTTGCATTCGCATGAAACGATAAAAAAACTTTTGGGATTAAAAGTTGCGGTATCAAATACCTTCGTTCAATTTAAGACCAAGAATAGAACCTTAATTCAGGATCACAAAAATACAACTGAAAAGTATAGCCTCAATTTACCTTATGCTTCAGCAGTTTTGAACAACGATTCTCTATTTTAATATGTATACAGATTTAGAAGTCGACGATTTTCTCAATTTCTCAGCTCAATAAATGAAGTTGAAATAAGTATGCCCGCAAATTTTTGACTTTAAAAAATTTATGGTATAATTATATCAGTTTTCTACAAAATTGTTTAAATTGAGAAAAATTAATATTCTCATTTGTGCGTAGTAATATATGTTTTGATTTTAACTCTTACGAGCCCGCGAACACTGCTCTGTATTCAAATGAAAAATCTCGTTATAAGCAAGCCTAATTAATGTTTTGGTTGTGAAACAATGGGATGTAACACGAAATGGAATAGTCATACATTAAATATCCTCAGAATAATTCAAAAGAGTTTTAATATACTAATTAACAAGTAATAAAAAAATTAAGTCAAATCCTATTTAGTTCAACAAAGAAAGTTTTTTATTTTAATAGTTTTATTATTAAATAATTACAATTAATATAAATATGTATATACATATGACACAGAACCACAATATTAAGTGGCAAATAGAAAAAGCGGTTTTCTTTGCAAAATTCCATTTTCCTTTCTATATATGGCGTTGAAATATTCTTGTTTGTTACTATTTATTCATTCATAAATCACATTCTCAAAAGTTAGCCATCCCAGGCAGAATTCGAACCCACGGGTTAGAAGTCCAACGTGCTATCCATTACGCTACAGGGACACACAACGAGCGAGTTTCCTTTTTATATATCGTGTTGGATTATTATTTTTGTTTGTTACTATGAATTAATGAATTAATATTTGAAAAAAACTGTATTAATATTAAGTATCATCCAATACAAGTTAAAAAAATGTATTTGAACTTCAAAGGATGAATAGAATGTATTTTATAATAAATTGAAAATTTGAACAAGTTATATATAGGGAGATTGTGAACTATAGTAGGATTGAAAAAGAAAATAAGCTTTTGGTTTATATTTAGTTTTAAAAACATCGCTAAATTTACTAAACATTATTGTATCATACCATGTAAATAGGTACAAGGTCCAAAAAATCTTGAACTTGCTTGTCATCTGACGTTCTTTCAATCAACCTGTCTCCTTGGCCTGCTAAGACAACGTGTTCTAATCTCAAAAGGTCACCCTCTTTGATCCAGTGTTCAATAAGCTCATCTAAGTGATCCTCTAAAATTAAAAAGAAAGTCAGCATTACAAACCCTTTTTGAAAGAATGGGATATTTAAAAAAATGTACTTTTTGTAAAATTGATTACAACGGAATTGTTCCTTAATAATGGCTCTTTCGTAGGGAAAAAAAACCCTAATTTGTTGAAGGCACTTAACTTAATTATATTTTGAGATCCATTTAGATTTGCTTGCAATCAGGAATTTTTTGGAAAAAATACCCTAACCTAAATTAGTTAATTATAAAAGGATTTATAAAGAGGGAGAAAGGTAAGTGCATAGTCTGCTATACATATTGGCCCATAAAAAGTAAAATATATGAATATTCTGAAATTATTTAACAATACATCCGCAAAAACCAAAGACAAATTTAAGATATGATATATATACAAACACATTTTTCCGAGATTTATTTTACAGAAAATTGTTAATTAATAATCAAAAATATTTAATTTACAGTATTTTTACACATATCTTATAATGATTAATTATTCTATCATATGCAACCAAAACTTGGTGCTATAAATAATTATTTATATTATTGATAAAGTAAGCTCTCATCTTTTGTAAACCCCTTTTCTTTCGTACAAAATCTTATTCTAAAAGTTTATTAATTAATTTTCAAAAACTTTTATTAAAGCTATTTCAATCTACTTTTGTAAAATTGCTTACTTTCTAAAATCCGTAATCAATTGCATCATTGCTTCTCGATCCTGAAATACATGCGTCATTCCTTTGTAATAATTTATTTTAAAATATCAAAGCACAACCACAACTTTATTTCTGGGAATATTATCCCTAAGAGATAATTTCGGAGCACGCACTGAGAAATATATCGAATTTCATTAATTAAATTTGGTTGAGTAAAACATCGAAAATTCCACTGCTCAAAGAATTTGTTTAATCTTCAAAGGCCGATGCTTAATTCTTCTGACCGAATTTAATCGGGGAATCTCCTATCAAATTAATTTAATTCGGATTATCGCGAATGTAAAGGAAAAAAACTCAATTTCAATAAAATGGTACTTCTAGAAAAAGTTTTAAAAGTAATTGGAACGCTGAATTACTTCTTTTTTTTTTATAAAACTGAATTGGTGAAAAGGACAAACTTTGATCTGTAGGAAAGCTAAGATCTTGAAAAGTGATTCGGAGAATATTTTGTGTGCTTATTTTCCCGATTAAAAAACTTTTTTTTAAATAATAAAAATAAAATTTTTTTCTTTTATTTGAATTGATAACGCATATTTGATTGAAAAATGCAAACAATACTTATAGTAACTCACTGGAAAATCAGTTTTATAATTGAGAGTTTTTCTTAGAAATAATAGGTCCTCATAAAATATTCTTGAAAGTTATTTGTTTCCGCAAGTATCAGCTATATTTGAGTTATATATGCAAGTAAAAACCAATTATTTACAAATTGTGTCAAATTTTCACGAATAGAATAGTTTTTAACTAGCCATTGTGATCACCCGCTTCGCTGGATTATTTCCGTGATATTGTAGAATAGGGGTCGGCAACTTATGTCACGCTTGCCAGATGTGGCACGCAGAGCAATTCTCAGTGGCACGCCACCACTCTCTCTCTCTACAAAATTATAAGATAAAGCTAAATCGCTCTGTCTCTCCTTTCAAATCCTCGCCATTTTTATATAAAGATTATTTTCCACTTTAAATTCTTTGTCATAAAACGATTCTGCTGTATCAGCTTGTTTGCATTTTGTGTGCTTTATGTAAAAGAAAACATCTTTTGTTTAAATGTGACTTGTTATTAGTGTTAAATATTCGGTGCAAATAAAAATTGAGTCATACTTGTAAAATGAAGAATCATTCATTACGGCTCACAGTGAATAAAAAAGAAATTTATCCTTTACCAACCAAAATCTAGGGCATCGATGGAAAAAGAAAAACAAATCGTCTTAGTATAAATCAAAATTCTGCTAACAAACCTTTTGCAGCTGAAATATAATTAAAATACTTTTCTTGGCAACATATTTAATTTGGATTGGAAATAAATTCCGTGAAAAAAAACCCCCGCTGTTAGTGCCTAATTAGGCAAGTGAATCTAATTTCATAACAAATGTCCCTTTTAACTAAATATTACGCGCGAGTAAGTGTAATTTTTTGAGTGAGTGTTGTGTTAAAGAAATCATAGTTATTTTATTTTTTACTTTTGGTGCGAATCAAGCTAATAGAAATAGATATTAGAACACAATTTTTTTTCACGTTTTTCTCATGTTCTCTATTAGGCATTTTAAAATTGCTGGATGTCTTACCTGGACGATTTAATTGTTTAAAAAAAAAAAATAGCATGTGCTTTTCTTTCCGTTTTTGGTTCCACATATTTATGTGAACAAAATTTTTTTCATGTGAAATATTTTGAGTCTACTAAAAATTGTTTAACTGCTGAATATTCAGAATTCTGTATCAAATTGAAAGTGACAGACTATACCCCTGATATTACGACATTAAATAGAGCTCTGCAAGGTCAAGGTTCAGATTAAAATTATAATTTTTTATTAAACTTTGTTGCTTGAACATTTATATTTTATGTTGTTCCTTTCTTGTTTCATAAGTATTTTTAAGAATGCATAATATATGCACAATTTTAAATTTTTATTTATATTGAAGAATACTTGTATTTTTTAAGTTTACTCTTTATTTTAATAAAAAAAGATACATATTTATGAGAATTTTTTATTTACGTTGAAGTAATAGTTATATTTTATGATGTTTATTTTTATGTCAATAAATATCTTTAAACGATAAATAATTAACATAATAAAAACTCTAAATTTGTATTTTTGACCTCTATTTCCTAATTCTGCAGGAGGAATCGAATTGTTTAAAAATTTTCCTATTGCACGGCACGCTGAATCATGTTGGTAGGTTGGTTTGGCACGCCACAGCTGAAAGGTTGCCGTCCCCTTGTAGAACTATATAGTATTTTTAAGTCCTACCATTTTTATTGAAACACATTCTTATGTCTCGCGTTTTGATTTAAAAGGGCAGGACTTGATTTTCTGAGAAGGAAGTAGAATTATCTTTCACACCACCGAAACTCTCCAGAGTCAATTTCCGCAAAACCCATTTTTAACCCAACAAAAGAAACATGCGTGAAAATTTTCAAATATGTAGGCCTAATGATTCAAAAACGGGAATTTTTTTACCTATACGCATTCGAAGCGCATTATTCCCCCCCCTTGTGAATAGATTTCTGTAAAAACCATGCTTATAGCGGATCTCTATTAAACACAAGAAATATGTTTACCAAATTTTAAGCAGTCTTCTAAAAGACACTCTGAGCATAAGCGAATAGTGCTAGCTAAACATCTAATTTTAGTTACTTTAGGTTCAAAATCAGAAACTTATAATCCGTTCTTAGCGCGATATTCATTCAACCAAATATCAAATTTAAAGTCTGTAGCTCTTTTTGTCCGAAAAACGAGTATTTTTTTATCCATAACATTTCCTTAACGCCTATCGCAACACTCCTTTGGAATCCATTTCCACAAAAAAAACCCATTGTTATCGGAACTCGACTCAAAGAGACGAAGCATGCGCACCAAATTCCATGTCTGTAAGTCTAATGGTGCGGGAGATTACTTGATGAGTGAATGAGCGTGTAAGTCGCTTTTCTCCTATATATATATATATAATAATTTTTCAATTTAAGAAATAATTTAATTCACATTTAAAAAAAACTTTATTCTTCAATTAAACTGCATATCTATCACTCTTATTTATCTCTTCTAATAAATCGATCCATTTTAACATAATTTTCATTTCATAGAAAGCATTTTATAGGCATTTATGCAAATAAAAAGCACATTATTTATAATAAATCAAATACTATCTTAAAGTTTTCTTAAATTTAAAACTGAATATTATTTTCAATAACTTTCAATTTAGTGCTTTTTAAAAAGATAAAAACTACAGTTAATTTTGCGAAAGTAAAAAAAAAAAAAAAATGAATGCGAATATAACATCCATTTTTAATCGATAATATTTTAAATAATCCGAAAATATGCAATATCATTTTTAGAACTTGATGAAAAACAGTATAAATACTTGTACGATAAAAACATTAAAATTACTCTCTAAAACTATAAAAAGAAATAAATTTAAAAAAAAAACGTTTTTCAAAATTAAAGCCTCATATAAGAAGTTTTCAAAAATTGGTATAAAGATTACTTCAATAAATAAAAAAAAGTCTAGATTGAGGAAACTAGTAATAGGAATTTTATCTAAAAAAATTTCTAGTTTTTGACTTCGGTATTCTATACAGCCAGATCTCGAAATTTCTTGGGAAATCTAGCTGGTCCGTATCAGAAACTGAAAATATTTAATTAAATAGTGGTAATAAGAAGATTCCCATTTCTAAAAAAATTTATTCAAACCATTATATATTTCCAAGTACATTTATCGAGTGAAGTGTTTATTGAAAATGCTCTGATAAAAGCTTTATTGTTGTTCAAATAAGTATCTTATCCGTGTTTAAAATGTGAACTATTTTTATACGATTTTCTTAAAATATATAATTAAAATGTAATTTTTAATTTGAAGTTAAATATATTCTGTATTATTTGTATTAACGTGAATCTGTTTTTAAAAATAAGTGATTAAAATTTAGAAACGACTCAAAAGTTCCACTTCAAGTTCATTAAAAATTAGTTTTTTTTTTCAAAGTATTAACAGCAAGAAGTGATTTAAATATAAATTTTTGAAAGTTTAAAAAATATTTACAATTACGGACACAAAATAATACATCCTTGTAATAGGAGGATACGACTATTATATATAAAACTTCAAAAAGGGACAAAGAAAAAAAATATTTTGAAAAATATCTGCAAATCTGTTTTTCTTTCTTTCTGAATATTTTCATCCAATTCAATAAAAGGATAAATAATCATTTTATTTCATAAATCTGTTCCAAACACAATCTGCATCTGAAATTGCTTCATAGGGCCAAACAGCCAATTGAAACCTTTCCAAAAATAAAGAGGAACGGCTGAAAAGTATTCGAAATGCCGAAGCAATTACTGCGAAATAACGTTTTTAGAAAAATATAGAACTGAGAAAAAAAAACTTATCTTTGTATAATTTCTTTAAAAACTTTCTCTTCTCTTCGGGTGTCCTTTAGCTACAAAATCATATTAAAAAAATAAAAGTTTAAAAATTCAATGAATTCTAATTACTAAATTTGACTATCTTCGTACTTTCATCGATCGTTGGGATGGTCCTTGTTGACCCATCAAAGCTCCGTTGCCAAGGCCCGTTGTTAGGGGGTTTGTGACGTAGTTTCACTCCTCTTTTCTTTTTTGATACAGGAGTTTCAAGCAAGATGGGAAGGGGAGTTT
>BMAO01025662.1:0-19375 GCA_019973975.1 Trichonephila clavata
TAATACGAAGCAAACCCGAATTTTGTTTGCAAGGATCTGTAGGATTTAAAGTTGTTTTGGATCATGTTTCTTTATTCATACGAAAAGTTCGCGTGAATCCTGGAGTTATTCTTGGTCATGCGAAAGCGCTGGAAAAAAACAAGTGCAAAATATCCCATTAACCGAGTTCTGTGCAAAGTGTATTCGATTCCTAATGAAGCATGTCTTTTATTCAAGATAACATATTTTCAGGCCAAATGCCGAAAAAAGTTTTTGTAGGATGTGTTGATAATGAAGCTTTTCACGGCGCATTTTCAAAATCTCCCTATGAGTTTAAACATTTTAATTTAAATTTTGTTGGAGTGTATGTGGATGGACAACCGGTGCCTCACAATCCATTAGAACTCGATTTTTCTAAAGATCAATACATACGTGCCTATCAAACTCTATTCGTTGGGACAGATCGAATGGGTCAAGACAGAGGTATATTTATTTCTAGAAAAGAATATAAAGATTCAAATACATTATTTGGATTTAACCTCTCACCAGATTTATGTTCCTCAGGAGAACATTTAAGTTTGATAAAAATAGCAATTTGCGATTAGAACTAAAATTCAGCAAATCTTTAGAACAAACCGTATGTGTTATCGTTTCGCCGAGTTTGAAAATTTAATCGAAATAAACAAACGAGAAATATCTTGTATGATTTCGGAAATTAAAGAATGGATGGAATGCAACTGTTTACAGTCTTATCTCAAGAGAAGGCCACGTCCCCCTATTTCCAAGGTGTTTATTCTAGAGATACAATCCCTCCTCTGCAAGAAAACATGTGTGCTATTGTAAATTCTGATGACTCATCGCAGCCTGGAACCCACTGGTTAGCATTATTTGTGAATGATAAAAGAGAATTAGAATTTTATGACTCGTTTGGACAACCTCCTGCATTCTATAACATTAGTACTACTACCTATTTAGATGTATTATGGAATTCCAAAGTGTTTCAATCACCAACATCCAATGTTTGTGGACAATACTGTATTTACTTTTTATTCAAACGCAGCCAAGGCTATTCTATGCATTATATTTTAAATCAATTGTATATAAATGATTTTATTATGTATCAATTTGTAAAGAAGCGATATGGTGTAAGATTTGTGTTTAGAAAATAAAAAAAAAAATGGAATGAAACTAAATATTTGTGTCTTTTATTTTTTTTCTATTATATTCTTTTATTTTTCCCTAAAAAAATTACTATTTTTTTTCTATGATAAATTTTTATAATAATTTTCCCCTTAAAAAATTCATATTTTTTTCTGTGATAAAATATTTTTGTTCCCTAAAAAAATTAATATATTTTTTTTCTATGATAAATTTCTTTTTCTCAAAAAATTAATATAATTTTATTTAATTATCATCTATTTGAAACTTTTAAATTTTATTAAATAAGTATATTTTCACCTGCAAAAGAAAACTGTTCAAATCATAAAGAGACATTTTTTTTAAATCAAATGATTATCATTTATTTCAAAGTTTCAACCATGCATTTCTGCGAGCATACATTATTGGTTTTTTGATAATTTTGTTATTCTTATACAATTTTTTATTTACATCTAGATGTTTCGGTAAATTTACATCATTCAAAGCACTTAAAAATACATATCTTCCTTCAGGTGCCGATTTTCGGTTCCGTAGAAAATCATTTACGAGGAATACAATATTACTTCCTGGAATAACAGTATTTTTTGTAAATAATTTCACCATCAGAATTCCAACTGAAGATTCTTGAAGCTTTAAAAACTGGAAAATATCTTTTGCTTTTTCTTTATACCTAGGTGGAACAATTCTAAAAATTTTATCCTCTAACACTCCTTTTTCTGTCTTCACATTCTGCCCTTTCTCTGTCTTCACTATTCAACCTTTTAGATTTTCGTTTAATCAGTCCATTTCTTGATTTTCCGATACAGATGTTTCAGTTGGAATTGATTCGGACTCTTTTCGATTTCAACAGAAAAATGTGCATATTTTTGTAAAACTTGTAGATAGAGTATTGCTTTTTCTTCTTCAGTTAAATCCTTATTATGGAGAATGTTTTTCATACGTTGATCTAGTTCTGATAAGTGTTCCGCTACTTGAGCTCTTTCTTCGGGTACCAGTACAAATTTTTTGCTAAATTCCATTTTGAATTAAAGAGCTGATAACGGAAATAGCTGCTGGTAATAAAATAGATAGGAATCTTCTCCTTTTTGAATTAAAAATTTTCTTTTTCTTGTAAAGAGGTGTTTTTTTTGTTAGAAAGCTTTCTTAGCTTTCTTTATAGGGAGATAAGCGATTTTTTTTGAATTTTAGTCAAGATATGTTACCACATAAAACATTCAGCACGCACTCATACAAAGTTTTTATTTCTTTCTTTGAACACTTTTTCAAAATAGATATTGAGTTTTTTGTTTTAGAAATTAATTTTAAGAGCTCTAAAGTTTGTTCAGAACACACTGGCATCTTGCGAACTAATGAATATTCATCTAACAATTTGAATCTATTTATTTGTTTCAAAGTAATGGGTTATAGAGGTTGATATACATAAAAAACATCTCCAGGAAACATACCTGTGCGCACACGCAAGGATTCATCAGTTTCAGGTTTTAAATCAATAAGTAAGTATCCGTACGGCTTTGATGTGGTATCTGTGTAACATTCTTGAAAAAATTTTCACTTTACGAGGATATAATTGGCGCCCTAAATGTGTAATTTGGGATTGATCTCTTCGATTCTTAAATAATACAAGATAATGAGCGTTTAAGGAAATTTCTCTAATTTCTTTCCCTTTATGAAAAATATTCTGTACCACAAAAATTATACTCAAATTTCTGTGATGTGAATATTTTACAAATAATTTTGTTAATTGGGGATCATTCCCTAACTCGTCCATAAGATCATCTATAACAATTAACGCATCCGAATACTGGTGCACATTAGATGGAATACCTTCATGAAAGGAAATATTCGGCATTTCTTCATATAACTTTTGATAAACCCCATAACACCAAACTATTTTTTTAGGAAAAGGTTTAATCATTTTATTTTCAATTAATTTTTTAACGAACTGACTTTTACCGCTACCAGATGGTCCAGCTAAGATTAAAGTAAATGGATGAACCAATTTGAGAGAATCCATGATTAAACTAAATAATTTTTATCAATGCTGCTGCTATTTATACTACAAGTCAGTTAATTCTATAAATTTTATATTTTGCGTGATAACAAAAGAAAATTCATAAATTCTTTTCCTGTCCATAATCATATTATGTTGTATCCTGCATTTTCAAGTCTTGATTCATTATCAGATAAAAGTGAGACCATTCAGTACAATATTTTCTCATAGTATTGTAACAAGGTAGCATTGATCCCCTATTCATGTCTAGTTTGATGGATTAGAGCAGCTTGGAGGCAAAACACGTGGCTTTGCGCTTTCATTGTTTCGTCTCGACGTCAGTGGGTCTGTGGTTTGAATGGGCAGGACGAAACCCCATTGCTGATCTATTCACATACCCTGTCTGACTTTGTAGACTGACGCCTCGGAAAACGGCGGGTGGTAAGGGGTCGGAGCGTGACGTGTGCAGATTTCCACTGCGCCAACCAATGAGAAGTGATGAGGGGCGTGTACTATCCACCCCCCGGAGTTTAAAAGGAGACCAGACAGGTTGATAACATGTTTCAAATAGCCCATTCGCTCCGTCGAATATATGTACAGTGCCTGATCGTCACAGAGTAGCAGAACGCAAAATTTGTTTGATCAAAATCTAAAATTTCTACGGCTTCATTATGTCTACTTGCAATATTTGTGGAAAAAACTTCGTTCGGCAAAGGGATTTAAAACGGCACATTGACTCTGTGCATTCAACAGAGAAAATTGTATGTGAGTTTTGTGATACATCCTTTACCCGTAAAGACAACTTATTGAATCATTTGAAAAATAAAAGCTGCGAAAGAAAGTTGGAGAATGAAGCGGGAAAAAGAAAGAGAGTGGATTTGTCGTTTCAAATAGGAAAAAGAAAACACAGTTGTCCACATCTGCTGAAAACTCGACGGCTGTTCCTGAAAACTCTACGACTTCCCCAGAATATTCTGATGCAGTTCTTGAAACCTTTACGGCCGTTCCTGAAAATTCTACAGCTGTCCCAGAACATTCTGCTGCTGTTCCTGAAAATATCTCCTTACACCAAAAGAGACGAGAGTGCTTTTCAAAAAGCTTATAAAACATTTGATCTCCATAATAACGATAGTTCACTGGGGATAAAAGAGTTTCTACTCTTGAGAAAAGAAGAGACACTCTTAATTTTTCACAATGAACTCAAAACTTACAAATCCTTGAAAGTGAGTAAATGGGTTCATTGCATTTACTCGAAAGTGACAGATGCCGGAAAAATGATAAAAACGTTGAATTTAAAAACGCCGAATAATGAAGTATTACAAGGAACTAATCTCGCCAGCCTTTATGACAACATGTCTGAGAAAATAGTGAAAGAAAGTGAGGATTTCGAGGGTAAAGACTCGGGCTGGACACTGGACGAAATCTTAAGACTCGAAGTCCGCACAAACCGTTATTCTCCATTCAGAGGTTCATCATCCTTCATCGAGGTGCCGAAGCAGATCGCTGAAACTAAGGCAATCATCAATGTCATCAATAATGAGGACTCTCAGTGTTTCATGTGGTCTATTCTCACAGCTCTTTACCCCAACACCAGCAACCCAACAAAACGTCAAGTTATGTCTCCCACATAAATAAGTTGAACTTTGATGGAATATCCTTTCCAACACCGCTTAACGAGGTGAAAAATTTTCAAAAATGAACGATATAGGAATAAATATTTATTCTTTTGAAGAAGATTTAAAAATATTTCCTCTCCTCATCAGTGATATAGTGTGTGAGAAACATATAGATTTGATTTACGTAAAAAATGGAGAGTTTGGACATTATTGTTTCATTAAAAGCTTATCTCGACTTGTTTCGAAACAACTCTCAAACATCAACATAAAACATTTATATGTAAAAGATGTTTAAGTGCTTTGCAAACAGAATACAAACTTCTTCAGCACAATGAGATGTGTATACATAAAAGTCCTGCAAGAGTAGTAATGCCGTCAGAAACTAGTAAGTTTTTAAAATTTAAAAATTTTCAACATTGTTTAAAAATACCCTTTGTTGTATATGCGGATTTCGAGTGTGTAACTAGGAAAACTGATACTTGCTGTCCTAATCCAAACTTTTCATTTACTAACATTTATGAAAAACATGTCCGATAGGTTTTTGTTATTTTACTAGTTATCAAGGGGGTATTATAAAGATCCATTAGTATATAGAGGTATTGATGCCCAAAAATTTTTATTGAAAAGTTAGAAAAAGATGCAATGGAAATTGATAATATTTATAAAAAACCAAAACCATTATTACCTCTTACTGAATCAGAAAAGCAATTGTATGATAATGCTAAAAATTGTTATGTTTGTGATCAAACCTTTCGCGAAAACAATATTAAGGTTAGGGATCATAACCATGTTACTCAAAAATTTAATGGCCCTTGTTATAATAGTTGTAATTTAGCAATGAAAACCCCTAAATTTTTGCCTGTTTTCTTCCATAATCTTTCTGGGTATGACGCCCATATTTTTATTAAGGAGTTAGGATATGATAAAAAACAAATTAATTTAATTCCGAACATCGAAGAAAAATATATTTCCTTCAGTAAAAATATTTCAAATGATTTTCAGTTAAGGTTTTTAGATTCTTTCAAATTCATGTCTTCTAGTTTGGAAAATTTGATAAAAACACTAAAAAAAGATAAATTTAAATATATGAAACATTATTTTGATTCAGAAAAAATAGATTTACTTTTAAGAAAAGGAGTTTTTCCGTATGATTATTTTGATAGTTTTGAAAAGTGTAAAGATTCTTGTTTACCACCTATTAGCAAATTTTACAATAAACTAAATGAGGAGCCTATACGTGTAGAGAATTATAATCATGCATGTAAAGTATTTGATGAATTTCATTTAAATAATCTTGGTGAATACTGTGATCTATATGTAAAAACAGATGTCCTATTGTTAACAGATCTCTGAAAACTTTCGGAAAATATGCATGCAAACTTATAAACTTGACCCCTGTTGGTATTTTACCACCTCAGCTTTATCATGGGATGCTATGTTATTACATACTAAAGTAGCTATCGAACTGTTCACTGATTACGACATGCTTCTTTTTATAGAAAAGGGTGTAAGAGGAGGTATAAGTCAGTGCTGCAATCGTTATGCTATAGCTAACAACAAATAATGTCTAATTTTAACCCATATGATGAGATAAAATATTTAATGTACCTTGACGCAAATAATTTGTACGGTTATGCAATGAGTAAATATCTACCCTTAAAAGATTTTGTTTGGAGTGATAACAATTTAACTGGACAGGATATTTTAAATTTATCAGATGAATCCGATGTAGGTTACATCTTGGAAGTAGATCTTGAATATCCCTCCGATTTGCATGACAAACATTCAGACTTCCCTTGCCCTGAAAATAAGCATCCACCTAGTTGTAAAGAACCTAGACTTTTAACTACTTTGGAACCAAAACAAAACATGTTCTCCATTATTCTAATTTAAAGCTATATTTAAAATTAGGGTTAGTCTTGAAAAAAATCTCATCGAGTTTAAAATTTTTTCAATCTCCTTGGCTTAAAAATTACATAGATTATAATACTAAATTAAGAACTAAAGCTGTAAATGACTTTCAGAAGGATTATTACAAACTAATAAATAACAGCATATTCGGGAAAACGATAGAAAATGTAAGAAGAAGAGTAGATATACGTTTATGCTCAACAGAAGAGCAGGCTCGAAAGTTAATAGCGAAATCAAATTTTAATCGACGCACAATATTTTCAGAAAACTTAATGGCCGTCCATCTAAAAAAAACCAAAATCAAATTTTTGAAACCAATACAGGTAGGAATGGCAATTTTAGACACATCAAAAGTTCTAATGTATTCTTTTCACTATGAGTACATGAAGCACCGTTATGACTCGAAAGTAAGGCTCATGTATACAGACACCGATTCTTTTATATATGAAATAAAAACTGATGATTTTTATAGTGACATGAAAAATGATATTAACTTATATGATACTTCAGATTATGATAAAAACAACATTTACAATTTACCTCTTGTTAACAAAAAAGTCATCGGGAAAATAAAGGATGAAAACAAGGAAATATTATGACAGAATATGTAGGATTAAAATCGAAAATGTATGCCTACAAAACAAACAATAAGATTGAAAAGCGGTTAAAAGGAATTAAAAAACAAACTATAAAAATAAAATAACAATTGAGGACTACAAAGCCTGTTTTTTTAATCAAAAATTAAAATATGTTGACATGAACTTAATTATATATAGATCCAAATTTCATTCAATACACTCCATAGAGCAAAACAAACTTGCTCTGTCCTATAAAGATGACAAAAGGTTTATTAATGATGATGCCATTACTACGCTTGCCCATGGACATTGGTCATTGATGAATTTAGACCTATTCAATAAGCAGTAAGATATAAAATCCAATGATGACAGAATAATGTGATTTTTGTAATGTAAATAAAAGATTGTAATGTGAAATGGAATGCTGCCTTTGTAAATAAACAACTTACTTTGTGTCTTTTTGTGTAATCCTTATACTGAAATCAATTTTACAATTTGTTGTTCTCCTGTAATGTATATATATATATATATATGTACGATTGTAATGTAAAACGCAATACAAGATGTTAATTTCTGAATAAACAATTTACTTTGTATCTTTACTGTGTATGTGTAATCATTATACCGAATTAAAATTTACAATTTGTTATTAAAGCAATGTATAATAAATGTTTTTTTATATTTCTATTCAATTAAGAAAAAATAATTTAACTAAATGGTTATTGCAATGAATAGTTATACAATTTATACTCTTTGGAAAAGGCAAAGAGTTTGCTTTAAACACATAAACAAAAAATTTTCCTTTCTTTTATACAAAATATATTTAAAATATCACTTATGTGCTTTAACATACTAAGATAATTTGTTTGAAAGATGTATACTGATATTTATCTTTTAAAATGAAACTATTTCAACATAAATTAAACTAGAAAGCAGTATTAATAAAATTAACAATATAACCATATTAAAAAAATAATAAAGCATTTTTTTTGCTTCAGATTTATAAAAATAAACTTTTTTAAAGCCAACAATGTATCCATCCTCTAACATTGAGATAATTTCTGACGTAGAATTCAGTCGCCGTCTTGTAGAATCAAGACCAGACAAGCTAAGACAAGTTCAATCGTAAACCGTTCACACGCTGATTACGAGTATTCTACGTCACATTTTTACTGTGTATGTGTAATCATTATACCGAATTAAAATTTACAAATTATTAAAATAATATAAATGAAATATTTTTTTTATTTCATTTTAATTAAGAAAATGTCGCCATCTGCTTCGCCTGCAAAATTAAATTCATGAGATTATATAAACCTAAGTTTTCTTCAGGTCTGCATGCCTTCATAGGACAATGGTTAGCGTAACTGAAAAACTATTGTCCTATGGAGACATTTTGTTCTGGGGCTGTGAGTTTGAATCTGGATTTATTATTTTTTTTTTTGAGCGTTATTTATTCAATCATTTTAAAATCTAATAATTAGTGTATCTAATAATAATTAATCTAATAATAGTTTAACCAATAGGTGGCGCCATGAGCACTTTAAACATTCCTATACATTTTTTTACACATTTAAAAAACAACTCAACTTAGCAGGAGGAGGAAAACAACTCAACAGCAGGTGAAAACAACTCAACTCCCCTGTCAACTCGAAAACCAAAACCATAGCAGGAGGTAAACAACTCAACTCCACGCAGCCTCCACAGGAGGAAAACAACTCAACTCCACGCTTGCTCCTCCGCCGCGCCTGCGCCTTTACAGCAGAATCGGCTTTTCTTATCTACTCATAATGATTATTTTTCTTTCTTTTTATTTCAATTTTAAAGATTGAATGAAATGTATTCCTTTCAAACAAAAGAAACACAATCTTGAAATTGATTCAGTGTCTTATTTAAAACTAAATTGCATAAAATGTACAAGCTTCTGCCTCCTCTCTCATGAAAATAAATATTTCGTCACACGGAAATATTAAAACAAAAATTTTAAAATGCACTTTGCAAAATTGTTCCAAATTATTCACTTGTATTAATATTATTTTTGCAAACCAAAACCTTGAATCCTTTTCAATTCTATCATCCTCTCCAAGTTAGTATCAACTCTGCAATTCAAAAATGCTATTTTCCCGTGAAATTCAATATTGCTTCAGAGTTAGGAAAATAATTCCAAAATTTTTTTTTTCAAATCCTCAACAGTTTTTTCTTTAGTATTCTTAAGAATTGATATTGATATTAAGAAATGCGTTCTTGAATTTGATAGTCTTTTCTTATATTGTAATTGGTACATAGTTTTCAGTTTTGGTATTGATATTTCAAGTTTAAAAATTTCTAATTCGAATCGTGTTTTCACGTTATTATTTGAAAATTTTAATTATTTTCATTCAAATTCATATAAGCAAATTTTTCTTCCAAATCAAATTTTCTATCGCTTATTTTTTTTTTATTGAAGTTAATTCGCTAAAGCTGAAACCAAAAAAAAAAAGTGTGTGTGTTTTTTTTAAAGAAAGGGTTTTTTTTTTTTTTTTACTGATATTTTGTTTATGTCATTTTAGAAAATCAAGATTATTGGCAACAATACCGTAATAATAGAACCCTTGCCGAATGTCGAGTTTGATGCCTAATTATGTTAACACATCTCTTTGATTACAACTTATTTTTGCGCCATTTTTAACACGCTTTTATTAGCTTCACCTGTGTGTGTATGTGACGGAATCTTTGAACTCAATTTTTATCCACCTTAAAAGGTCAGATTAATTCCAAATTTCACACAGTTTTGAAGGACCGATGACAATACAATAATTTTATAATTTTGTTCCATTGTCCTGATCAGGATCATCGAGATTAATGATTTCCCATTTCCAAATTTGGCAACTAATTTCAGATCCCAGTTTCCAGATTTGGCGACTAAAAAATTAAGTTACAACTCTAAAGCGAAAACGCTCACGGTTAATACAAATAGTGATCTTTTTTAGTGAAAAATATCATTGACATTTTTTTACACCTTCTTCCGCATTAAATATTTCAAATTTAGCCCTCCCAGATTTCTTTCAGTTTGTTGATCCTACATTTTGCAAACCAAGCCATATCGACGCACTGATACGATGCCCAGTGGGTATTCCAGATTCTAAAAAATGATGCATTTTAGATTAATTCATCAATGAAAGCTTAAAAAACTAAAAAAACACGCTTTTATTGTAGATCGAACTAAAAAATGAAAAATAAACTATAGTTTAAAAAAAGTAAGAAACACGCTTTTATAGTGGATCGAACAAAAAAGAGTAAAAAAAATAGTGTATATGAATAAAATGATTATCGAGAAAATTAATGTCATTGTGGTAAAAGCGTGGAGTACTCGATATCAACTGCTATAATTTCTTACTAGTTTTGTTCCGAAATACAGAGTTTGTGTAAAACTGTAGTACAAAACACCCCACGCTTTCACCACAATGACATCAATTTTCTCGTTAATCATTTTGGTCTTATATTAAGAAATATTTTTTTTACTTCTTAGTTCGATTAACTCTAAAAGCGTGTTTTTTAGTTTTTTTAAACTATAATTTATTTATTTTTAATGCGATTTTGAACTTTAGTATTATAATACGGTCCAAGTATTATAAAACAACTTTCCTCTCTCTTCTCTCTTTTTTCAAATATTAATCAAACTCAGTGGAAATTTTCAAGTACATTCAAAAAGTACGTTTATTTCTTTGGAATCCTACGCATTATGTTTACTTTTCGGAGGATTTTCTTAACAAGTTTTTCGGGAATTTAATTTTACAACAAATTTATAAACATTTATTATTACTAATTCACTATGTATTCGATTTCCATTTATGAGAAGTGAGTGTTACAGTTAGTTATTATTTTTGTGAGATGTGGAGCGACAAAGGCTATTATCCCTTGAGTGAGTGAATATTTATGTCGAACTTTTAAGCTACACGAGGGCTTTTGGCAACGGACCTCATAATTTTGAATCATGGTCATGTGATGAGGACGACACCTGAGCTGGCACCCCCTCTTCTGACTACCACACCAACGGGAGGAAGTTTGAGATCTCAAAATATTTAACGTGCATCGCTTCCCTACACGGTGGGTCTTTAGTGGTGTTGGGCTCGAACTCATGACACGCCAGCCTCGAGTCCCTTACCTTGACCACCAGGCTATCACGGCCACTTTATGAGAAGTAAGCAGGGTGCTTTATTTTATTGTGCTGAAGCTATCAAAACAGGCACTTCGCTTAAGTCACAAAATACTAAAATATTAGTTATACACATTCTCTCTGTCATGCAAATAATCGTGTGGAGTATGCCTCTGTGTTGGAGTATGCCTGATAGCGTAGTTAAAAGTGACAGATTTAAAATCCCATTTCAGGAACGATGCTTAGCATGCAATCTTGAAAAAAATATTAAAAAGTCAAGATTCCATTACATGAATTTAAGCTGTGGAAATGTGTGTGATAGAGTTTGTGAAACAGCACATCTGTAGTTAAAGATTAACCTTTAGGAGATGAGCAGCTTTGAAAAGAAACTGCTATTTGGGGCAGATTTTTTGGATCTGCTGTCGTCGCCAATCTTTTTTAAAGTCAATGGTTGACATTACCATGTGTGATCAGATAATGGCGACAAGATGATGCGTTATCTGCTTTTTGAACAGTAGGAATCAGAAAATAGAGAAAGATAAAATACTGCTACGAATTTTGTGTAATGAATGTTTAAAGTAGTGTAGATAATTTACATCAGGATGTGTAATACTTTTATGCTGTATTTATTTTATGTTAGAATTGTATTATTCGCAAGCAACGCCGTTCCACACATTATAATGGCAATTCAATTGAATCTTGGCGATAGAGCCAAGTTGGCATCATTTTTGGCGTGTTCGCGACCATATGGAATCTTCTGGAAGTTACAGGAGAAATCTATTAATATCACAATCTATGAAGCGATCCGAGAAAAATTCGTGAGACCTATAAATAGGGAGCCGCTCGCCGAAACTGAGTCAGTCTTGTTTTGACCGTTGAAGAGTAGTATTGATTTGTATGTGACCGTGAAGAGTCAATCAGCGATTAGTTATTACTTCGGTTGTTGTGTAGGACGGGCGAGTGCTTGTAAATAATCTTTTACATACTTGTATTTTAGACACTGATAGCTGTGTCTGAACGCCGTAGAAGGTGTGAAGGCCTTCTGAGATAGAGAGAATTTGAGTACTTTACCTTGTATTTCGAGAATAAATTTCCATCGCTCCTGAATTGTTATGCTCTTTGCGACAGTTGGAAAAAATCCTAGAGTCCCGATCAACATAACAATATCTACTTTCATCTGAAATTTGATTATATTGATGTTTAGGATTTTGACAGACCACATGGAATTCAGAAAGAATTAAGGGGGGGGGGGATTTCTGGGCAGATTTTCAAACTAAGCTCGTACGTAACAAATATTTTTTCGTTTTGGTTGAAATATCGACTGCCCGTCCGACAAAAATTAAGCTTAAAAAAGACCTCTCACCCTCAGAATTCCACCTATTTCTAGAATTACAAAAAAAAAAAAAAATTGGAAACATTTTTTCGCTGAGAAATCTGAGATTTTTTGAAGGATTGAATTTTCAAATCGCCTGAATGATTGAGAAAAGTTTTGGAATAGAATGAAGCCTACATAACTTAATAAATATGTATCAATGTTTAAAGCTGATAGATACACTTCAATTTTCCTTCAAAATTAACATGAACTGTCAAGCAAACCAATAGAAAGAATAAATAAACAAATAAAAGAATACTTTAAAAATTAGAAATTCATTTTAATAAATAGTGAACTTAATGCTTGTTTTAAATTGAAATGTACTGAAATACGATAAAATTCTTTTTAAATAGTAGCATGGTAAAATGACACATGAATTCTGTTACTTAAAATATGCTTTCTGTATTTGGCACAGTTACAGAAAAATAATTTCAATGTTAAATCTTTCCTACATAAGATATTTTATTAATCTCTTGATAATAAAATTAGAAAATAGATTTTATAAAGTCAAAAAAATAAATAAAATCGTCAGAAACATGTAACCAATTTGAGGTATTAAAAAATTGAAGCTTAAATGCTCTGAGATATCATGACCAAAAACAACAAAATTAATATAATTTAAACTCACTAAAAGCTTTGGAAACTCTTAAGAAATGTAATTATACCCAGAAATGAACTTCTACTACTTTAGAAATGTTGGAAAACTTTGTCAAAGGTAAGTCATAATATGTATTATCTTAAGATTATTATTGCAATCAAAACATTTATGAAAAGTTTCAATTATGAATACATATAACTAAATTGAGTTTTAAAACTACTATATACTTTTAATAAAAATTGGCATTAAATTTGCTTGAATACTTAACAAAATATTTCTGTATGATTAATATAATATATTATAGTTAGAAATAAAAGAAAACAAGAGAGCTTGAATAAAAGTCTTACTCAAATTACAAGTATATAAGAAAGTCTCAACAATTTTTAGATATTTTTTTTACATTAAAATTACTGTTTCTAGTATTCCTTGATTGTCCTAACTGATGTAAAGAAGAAAATATTCCAATATTTAATTATATATTTGAAAATATTTCACTACAAAACCTGTAAGAAAAATAAGAAAATGACATATAATTCAAAAACAGAACTCATTCACAATTTGAACATTTTTTATTAACAAATATAATGATAGCTTTACTTCATTCTGAAAATTCAATTTTTCAATTTTAAGAAAAATTAATACTGAAGTTTTTTGAAATCTAAGTGTTTGCTTGAGCTAACACTAAAGATTTATAAAGTGCACTGATCATTTTCAGTATATGTTTCACAATCAAGTCTAGGATTTTCATTAAATTTTCCACATATAAAATATTTGATTGATAAATGTGTTCATGTGAGAAAGATGTATTGAATTTTTGTTTTTAACTCTCGATACAGAATTTTGTAAATCACTCAGTCATTTACTATTACAAAATATACACAGTATTCTGACATATGGTAAACTTTGAGATCAAGATATATATGAATAAAGCACATGGAAAAAAAATACAGAAATATAAAAACATTTGTATGCATTATCAGTAGCAACATCAGGATAAATAAATTATAAATAAAAAAAATTTTAATGTACCATGTTTTTCCCCCTCATATTTCCCTGCTTTGTCATCCACTTCTGAGCTATGGTCCAAATTTCAAGTCTCCAGCTCATCGGGAAGTTAGTTTAAAATCAATTACAAAATTCCACCCGGACAGATGCACAAGAAAGCGAGTTAATAAAAACATGGTAAAAAGACAAGTAAAAGTTGGACTAATCAATATACAGATATGTAACCGTATATTAATTAGCTCAGTATGAAAATAACAATGGAATAGTGATTCAAATTATACAAATTATAAATTAAAAAGCAGCAGAAATAACTTATCCAACATGCATTGATAACTCAGAAACCATGAAGTAATATATGCTGCAATTTCTACCAATATGTCAATATGTATGATCAAAGCTTTATAATCTCTCTCTATATATAATTTCATTCTACAATTCTCAAATATTGTAATTCAGTGGGAACATAATTACGATAACTAAATCTAGTTCTGATTTGCACATTACCCCAGATTGGTAGAAAATGATTAATATATAATTACATACACAAACATATATTTTCTGAAATTCAGTAAACAAAAAATAAATAACTTTTTTTTAATTAATTATAGAGCTATAATATAAAATACCCCCCCCCTTTATATTATTGAAAACTGTATATATTTTGTTACAAGTCATATATATTTATATTATTTGTAATAAAACTAAATAACTTGAAAAAGTCAATTCTTGTAAAAAAAATTTCATTGAATTATATTAAAAAATTAGGAGCTTTCCTTGATAAAACAAATGAGTTAACACATGAGATATTGAATAAACATCTATCATTAGAGTAGGGGTCTTCAACCTTTCATGCTCAAGGGCCAAATTAATAAATTTACAAAGATCTGCAGGTCACATCAATAAATCCACAGATATCTGTGGGCCACATGACTGTCAAAAAATATAGTCAGGAAATTTATATAAAAAAAAGGGAGGTTTGTTTTACAAAACTACAACTGATTCTAAAGGAACAGATCTTGTTAACAGATTTGTATATTTAACTGTTTAAAAAAGTTAAATGGAAGTCAAATTAAAATACTTTGCAAACCTGTTAAAGACAAAAGTCCACCTTTTTTTGAAATTTTCTGAGATTTTAAGCATAGTCAAATTTTTTATACTTAAAATACAGTGACATTTTTGAAAAATTCATCATTTTTAGAAAATTTTATCTCAAATGGATATGAAACACATCAGTAAAATGTTTTAAGAATCTAGAATAACAGAATAAATGGCATTTTTAAGACAAAAAGCAGACAAGGCAATTTCTTTTTTTTCCCCTTGAAATTGCTCAAAATTCAAATAAGGGCAACTAAAATGCCTTCAGCAGGCCACCAGTTGAAGACCCTTAACATTAGAATGTTTAAAACAAATTGATGTAAATTTTAACTGATTTATATTATGCATAAATGCATAGAACTGCTCTATGTCTTATGTTTAATAACCACAGTAATTGCAATGGAAATGCATAAGAATGTAAGAATTTAGCTTTAATAATAAAATTGTCCATAATAAAATATTACATTACAATCAAACATACACACATTTATGTACTTATATGGTTCTATGAAACATAGAAGATGAAAATGCATATGATAAATTATGAACAAACATACCTAAAATGTACTAAAAAACAATTTTTTTGCATCATGCGAAAATATTCAAGAATAGTTCTACCCAAATATAATGAAAATATATATTTTATTTAAAATTAGGCATGTTAAAATATAAACCATTTTTGAAAATTAAATGCAAATTAATCAAACAGTTAACTTTTGAACAAAAATAAAAATAAATGTTAAATAAAATCATAGACTGATTTACAAAATAATGCAACAGCACAATTAATACCCTAATAGAAAAAAATAATTAATAAATTTGAATTGATAATTAACACAATCTTTCTTTAAAATTAAGATATAGTAGATTTTGATTTATAGTTTTTTCATAAGTAAATTAGATTTTGATTGAATGATTTAGTCCAAAAATTAAATCAGTTTTTAATATCTTGCTTTATAAATTATTTATCCTTGCACGTTTCATGTACAATATATAATGAAACAGTTATTTTAAAACCTAACAGGAAGTAATAGAAACAAATCAATCAAACAAAGAAAAATAAGGAATGAAATAAAAATTGACCACTTGAAGTCTTTCAAACACAAAATAAATACCTTTAAATACTTTGGCATAACAATTACAAAAGATATACAATTAAAAAAAGCATTCAATGACTACAAAACAACATGTGCAATATAAATCTGAACATTAAAACATACATTAGCAAGCTCCTTAATACCATACCATTTATACACCACAATTAGGAATCATCTTTAGAAAAATCACTGGAAGTATTTGATTTTAAAATAATTAGAAGGAACTTACAATAATTTCTTATACATATATGAAAAACACCACAATCAAATATTTACCCCAGTTGAATTGTGTATATTATAGTAAAACAAAGATTAAATTCCATTTAATTAAAATAGTTTTCATGATATTATAGAGATAAACTATTAAAGTTAAAACAATTTGGCAATTTCACTATCTTCTACTAAAAATGATTATTAGAAAAATACTTAATTTATGCTTATAAATCCAAGTGAACATTAAATTAAATTATTAATTGATAATTTTAAAGTTGTGATACCTCTCACCAATTTGATAATTCAATTTAACTAGATTAATGCATAAGATTATTCTCTGATTAGGAACATTTTAAATAAAAATTGAAAATACCAATCTGGAATTTAATGTTTTTATGAAGCATTATAGAATCAATTGGACATTTCCTTTTAATTTTAATTCAATTGACACTGTTACATAACCTAATTAACATTATACCAATCTTACAAACATGCAGACTAAAGTCTTTTTTTATTACATGCATATGTCACAATAAATTAAAATTATATGCAAAACTATTTAGATCCAAAATAGAATTTTACTGTGAACCACAACATTTTGTTTCATTCATTGAGAAAAAGAAACTGGTGAAAATAACTGATAAAGAAGATTTTATATAGTATCCCTTTTCTTCCCTCCTGTTCAATGCATTTTTAATGGATGGGTACCTCCATATTAACAAATACATCTTGTGACCTCTTCCTTCCGATGCAATATTTAGCAACTAATGTTTTCTTTATTGCAACATAATCTCTACAGCCATAGTACCACATTTAAGCAAACAATGCAAACTCTGTAATATCACTCAAAATTAAAAGAAAAACTTAATCAATTTTATAAAAATAGAAGCAAAAAAAAGTACAGCAATATAGAAATTCGCTATTGTTTAAAAGATAATAGTTAATGCACAAGTTGTCAAAACTTATTCTAACTTAAAAAATAATTATGTAATAAATTTTGCAATGCAGTTTAAGTTAAGTTTCTAATGGTTGTACTACCGACTGCACTCCAAAGTCCTTTTTTTTTTTTACAACCTTCATTTAAGACAAATCAAAACATACTTTAATACATACACTGGCAGAAATGTAGGTTTTGTGGATTTTTACAAATAAATATAATCAATATATTAAATCCTAGAAACAATAAAAAACACACTATTATTTACAATCTAAAATTAATTATCTAATTGTGAGCTACCGTTACCAACGTATTTGGTCTTTATATTGATCATATACACTCCATCGTTTTAATGTTTCATAACCTAATACAACAAAAAATGACGAGAAAAATGTTTGTATTATCCGAGCAGAAAGTCCTTTTGATAGAAAAGATATCCCTTCTTCGCACCAAATAACACTAAGAGCATTTGAAAAAGAGTTCATTCGATGAACCTGGAAAATAAATATAGTTTCACTTTAAAAAGAACACATAACATTTCCATGAATAATATTTAGCAAAAATCATATTTTTAATGTTATGTATGGCACAATAAACAATGTATTTTTATCAAGAGTCAAGAATCCAGATATTAAACCACAGAATACGCACTAAGTGGACATAAACTGCAGCAATGTCTTTACATGAGAAAATAGAAATAGATTTCAATTACACGATGAAGTTACAATTTTATAAAAACATTAAATAAATATATACTTTCTAAATATTTCATCTTGTATAATTTTTTTTAAAAACAAGGCAATTTTTAATATTAATATATATATATATATATATATATAAAAGCCAACTATTTTCATATTCATTAAAAGCTTTTTTATTTGCTAGAAAATTTGTAATTAAGACCAAAAATTTTATTCACATTTCCAAATAATATGATGAAATAATTACTTAAATTTCTTTAATATATGCAGCTAATTGTAGAATTTTTCAATTGTATTTATTAATATTTTTTTATTCATTTGTCAGTCAATTAAATAAACAATAATTAAGATATTTTACTTTAAATATTTCATTAAAAAAATATTTTGTGTTTTTAATACATATTTATAACATACACTACTAAAAAAGCTGAGACACACACAGAAAAGCAACAAAACTCGAAACAGTCGGCTAACAAATATGATGTTGTGGGGATCCATGTAGAAAAGCAAATAGTGGAATTATTTTACATTATCTCTCGGGGGAGTCTGTAACCCCTGGAGAATGTGTCCCCAGGTGGTGGATTGGGGAATGCCTTCATTGGTACCTCCATTATAAAGAGTCGTGACAAAAATTAGTAATAGCTGGTTGCTTTATAAACAAGATAAAAAATATAAAATTACTTGATCAGAAAATGTTGCAGAAATTTTATTGATTTGACATGAAAAATTGGTCAATCCATCTGAGAAAAAGTACAGTATTGGAATTAGGAATCACAGAATGCATATTTTTGCAGTCTTTGTTTAGTAAAATATTATTTTGACAAACATCAAGAGCTTAAATGCTTTCTTTTTACTCAACTGATTATAAACTCTACAATCTCATTATACCTCATGTTCCACAAAATTTACTTGAGAGATGACACATAAATTAACAAAATAAGTTAAAATGTATAACTTAAAGTTTCAATCAATCATATAAATGCATTACTT